>JAHZMT010000525.1:0-21835 GCA_027743785.1 Sinhomidia bicolor
AGTGCATATCTGTGGCTCATCTTTCCTGTTGTACATGTACAATCCTGGGACTGTATTAAATCGTCATAATCAAAGACGAAATATATTGTACATTTTTTCCTACAGATTATGCATGCTCAACATTAATAATAATGAAGAAGAAGTAAAAAAGAGGGAGCATTGATATACTTATTATTATTTTCAATGCTCATCTCATCATCATCAGTAGTACCACCATCACCATCATCATCATCATGATCGTCATTATTCGTGTATAAGAACAGTCACACATGCATACCATGCGGATGATGATCATGTGTCATCGGCATCATCGTCCTCATCATCATCATCATCACCATCATCATCTGCCCATTATTATTATTAATACTCTTATCCTTCTTCATGTAAATTTGTCTTTGCTTTTGTAAAGAAAAAAAAATTATATATCTTGCTCGTTTGCTCATTGAATATTAACACTGTCAGCATTGTTGTAAGAGTGGAAGTCTTCGACAAAACCAGCGTTTCTGCCACTGCCTCTTCTTCTCTATTGCGGGTATCAAGTTATCTTGATAATTTCTCTATTTCCTCTTGACAACTGTACCGACTCGACGTCGTCGTCGTTGTAGAGGGGCACGCTTTAATGCGCTATTTCCGTTTTGCATAATTACGGACTTTTTTTTACGTAACAGCTTTATGTAATTTCGCTACTTGCTACATACACTCTCCTCCTCTGCCAGTCAAGACAAAACCATGCCTAAATGATACTCTAGTGTATATTACAGTGGTAATAGGAATAGTAATAATAATAGTAGTAGTAACAATATTAATGCGTGCATATGAGAGAAATGAGACAGTTAAAAAAATCGTACAAGACAATAATGTTTTATAATAAAAAAACAAGTAATAGCAAATAATATTCTGTGGTATCTTCTTACAGATTCATTTTTTTTAAAAAGGTGCTTAATACAGATTGTTAAGAAGATAAACTTTATCTATCCATTCACACGAAAAAAATAATTTCCGATTTTGGCCTCAAAAGTTTACTAACTCTCAAGGGTGTAAAAATTGTGGCTAAATAGATTACTTCGCATCTACCTGTATGTACCTGTTTCATAATATTAATAATGATATTATTTTTATGCAGGTGTTAGAATCACTTAAACCACCTTACACTGTAGTGGATGGAGCAATCAAAGTGTACTTTTTGTATTCAAAAAAATGCAAACTCGTCAATAGTCGACATAAAAATGAAATGGCAGTATATCTATCTATTTATCTATGTATGTATACAAGTTTATTTATTTTAAAAGCGGATATGGGGTCGCCCACATTAACTGCTAATGAAGAATGTTATTTTTTTCTATTCTTAAGAAATCGTGCTAAAAAAAATTGAAAATGAAATAAACGGTCATTTTTTTGCCATTATTCTTACCAGTTATTACTGAACCCTACATCAGCAGTAATTATTATTGAATCCAACAAAAAAGTAGCCTTTATTGCTTTTTAGCTACCAAGAGGAGTGATTACTGTTGCTGTTTGAAATTAGGTACCTGTTTCTCTGGTGCATATTTATTTTGTTCAAGTTTGTTTTACGTTATTCATGTCGTTATTATTATAAAGAGACAGACACACAGTCTTCAAGATATGGACGAACGAATAGCATTGCATAGAAGAGAGAGAGAGCGAAAAAGAAAGAATGGAAGATAGGTGCTCAGTGAAGGGAGACGATATGACACGACACGTTGTTGTTTGCTGCACATGAGATTATTATGATGATGGCATATGCAGGGAAGAGAGACTCTTGCACCCGACTCATTTCACTGCTCTCTGACTGGACACAGACCGGATGTAAGAAGTTGTTTTTTTATACACCTGGCATTTTATTCTTTTCGTGACCATATTAAATGTATATATGTACATATATTTATTTCCATTTGTGTGTGCACTCATTGCACCCATCTTTTTCTTCACATTGTGTCATCATTCATGAATACGTACTTGCTACAAATCTCAATAAAAAATATGTATATCTTTACATTTCAAGAATAATATTTGTGTATTTTTTACAACATGAAAGAAAGACGGAGAGAGAGAGGAAAAGGGTTGTGTTTTTGTACTCATTTACGTGCACCTTACTTCATTTTTTGTCTTATCAATATATACCTACCCACCTGTTTTTCTTTCAATTGTTGCTGCAACTTGCCGTCGAAATAAAGAAGAACAACAGCACGAAAATCAAGTAAATAACCAACACAAGTTTAATTTATTTTCGGCAAGATACTAAGAATTGTACTGTGTAAATCTACGTAAATAGCACAATTCTGACAATTTATATGCACCATTGTAGCATTTATTTTGTCGACAGTTTCATATATACTTTTTAAACCAAAAAAATGCCGACTGACTTGGTTGCCTGGTGACTATTTCTCTTTAAAAATATTCAGTTCAGTTTTTAAATATTATATGTATTTGTTCTTTTGCCATTTCTTTTCATCTAATCTTTTTGTTGCTGCCTTATTTGCATATTCCAAAGATTATTTTGTCCTTTCGCAGAATACGTAATTTCTTTCTCTAGTTCAATGTTAGCCACGTTAACATTGCCATCAGCATCATTTCTAGTTTTGTCGGTATTAAACCTGCGTATTCACTATCATTATTATTATCATTCAATAGCAATATATATACGCTCACTCGACCTTAACACAAGTCGTCATCATCATCATCAGCAACAAAAGAGCAAAAAAAGCTATAGCACCGGCGAAATTATCAAGCACACAAAAATATATACTCTGAATTTTTTTTATTTAAAAACTTTTTCTTTATACTCGTTCTCTCTCTCCTCTTGTTCATATTATTATTATTATTATTACTGCCCAGGTGATGGTGGTGTTGATGGAACAATACATAAAATGCATATCATATTACCATACGTACTTAAACACTTCTCCTTCACCCTCTCTCTCTCTCTCTCTCTCTATCAAATAATCATTATTAGTTCAGCATCTACCAAGCCACACTATTATATCACATATTTTACCTAATGTATATTATATGCTTGAGAAATGTGTATGTAATCGTGTAATAATGGCTTGTTAAACACATCATTCTCCTTATTCAATGTTGATGATCGACTTGTTTTCTTTTTTTTCTCAAAGACAGAGAGAGAGAGAGGAACGAGCAGAGCAGAAGACAAGAAACAAGTTCTCTCATCATCATCATCACTTTATATGTCTTGCAGAGCGTCTCCTCATTTTTTGATTTTTATGCTCATGATGTTGATAATGATAAACGCTGATACCTGTGTACCATCACCATCACATACCAACCACCACCACGAGCACTGCTATATCCCCGTATTCCGTTTCGGATCATCATCATCAGCAGCAACGCCATCACCTTCTTAATCAGGATCGTTATTATTATTATTAGGTATTTTATTAAGTTTCTTCTTAGGCATGTGAGTGTATGTACATATGTCTGCCTTTCCTTGTCCACAAAAGACAACTCTATACTACTTTTGCTTTATTGGCTTCTAATTTTTTCTCATTTTCTAAAAAGAACCTTACTAATAAAATTCCTCATCAAATTAAATGGATAAAGAATAAAAATCTAATTTTATCTCGATGTTTTTTTTCGCTTTTTCCTATTAATTTTGAATAGATAAGCTACACGTTTTTATGAAGAATTTTGTACATTATTTTGCTGCTGGCGCATAATATAAACTATACGAACTATCTATCTGTATACATATAAACCAAGGTATACCTTTAAAAAATGTATTATTTATGCATAAAAATACTTTCGTCCTGTACATATACATCCTCTCTTTTTTATCATGGGCATTATATTATTATTGTCTGATATAGCAGCAGTTTCTTTCTGACATGTACTCTCTCTCTCTCAGTCATTGACGATGTAATAACAATAACATTTTATTTTAAAAGAGGGGTTTTAAAATGTTGTAACATTACTTGTGTGAAAATTCTCATTTATTTTGTGTGCTTGTGTGGTGGTGGTGCGCGAATGCTATAAAACTGGGCTGCTTCTGCTGAAGTTGTTGTTGTTACTGGAACAATTTATTTCAATTTAATAAAAATGTTGCACTATTCCGTCCTTCGATAATTTATTGCCTTCTTGGTTACCCCTTTCCTTTCTTACTTTTTTGCACAACAACCTTTAACATTTTGTCGGATTGTGTAGTTTTTGCTACCGTTCCTGCTACTGCGGCGGCTGCTGCTGCTACAGTTTTCAGCAACATAAATATCCACTTCTTCACTTCACTTCTCTAATGTACCATCCACCACTACCAATAATAATAAAAATAATAAAAATTAAAATAAAATTTTCAACTTGAACATGCATCCCCATCGCTATCACCACCACCACCAACATAGCTATAAGGTACATTTATTTAAGTATAGATATTTTATAGATAGTGGGCATCGTCATCATCATCGCCGCCACCAACATATCCTTTTTTCTTTGGAATTAATACATGTTTTTTTCTCCTTCAACTTGATGATGATGATGATTTTTCAAGGTTCAGTGCACAAATCTTTCGCTCTCTTCGTCTGTCTTTTTTCTGTTGTACCAGCAGCAGCAGCAGCAGCACCGGCAGTAGATAGATAATAATAATAAAAACCAGTAAGGTTTCCTGTTCGCTCAGAAAAACGCGCAAAAAAATGTACTGTTCCACATGGTAGATATAATATTTATTTAGCATGGTATGCTCTATTGAAAGAGAGAAGGAGAGGTGGTGGTGGTGTGATGGTGATCATGTTGGTGGGTAGTAGGAGATACAACATAATAAAGCGGGGGCGAAACGATGGGTGATCTGATCAGATAGATAGATATTCTATATTTTTTTCGTCTCTTTTTCGAAAAAAATAACATAATAGCCAACTTGAGTAGACACGTTTAACATTGAAAAGGCATAAAAAGCATCGAAATCTTTAGAAGCTGAGCTAAAAGCAAAATATACCTATGTATCTTTATGAAAGGTACTAACGAGACTGTATACATTATTATTATTATTATTATTCCAATGTCCATTAAAAGGCTTAAATTGTAAATGCACTGACATCAAGAAAACGTTAAAAACATGATATATTATTCTACAAGATTTATACTTGTTGACGTCATCCTCCTCAACTTGAACAACAACTCATTTACATCCCTCTTATTGTTCTACATTCATACACACATGTACAAATGTAGCCCTACTACTTCTACCACTACTGCACATTATTTATCTATGTTTATCTCACAATGTTCACTGTGAAAAAAATTGAGTCAACGCTATAAATAAATTAGATAATAGATCAAATTCAAATGGCAACCAGTCATGTTTTATTTTTCTTCATCTTCTTATTGTGATGTTGTTGTTGTTGATGATGATGATGATGATGTTAAAGAGGAGGATGACAAGAAAATTCTTTAATTCGTGGCTTTTAAAGCTAACTTGCACTTTTTCTCAAACACAGGCAATTTATTTTGCTACTTCCTGTGCCATAGAAGCAAAAGTAAGAAACTTTGAAAAAAAATTGTAGCAAAATAGTTGTAAATGTTTTATCAAGAAAAGTTCAAAGTTCAACTGGTTGACTATATCCATATCCTGGTATTTAAAAAACGCACCCTTAACAAGACAAGAAGAGATAAAAAAAGTACAACAATGTTTGACAGGTATACTGAATGAAAATCGGAAACGCAACATGAAATAAGCTAAAAACTGTCCATATATTATTGTATTTTTATTCATGGTGTATGTGTAAGCGCCTTTTATTTTTTTGTAAAACAACGCGCGCGCGCGCTTTTTCCTTTTTTTTCTCTCTTTTTCGATGGCTTCAGCAATAAAAATGCTACTATTATGATAACATAGTTTTATCATACGGATGGATTTTTTTCGTCTCCTTTCTTCCGTTTCAACTGTACTACTTTGACATGAAACACACATATAGATATATAATATGTATTAAATATTACGTATTTATGTGAGTACTGCTATACAAAAGTTGTTGGCTATTTAGCTTTGAGCAACAAATGGAATGATTTTTCAACAAAGTGATCTCTTTCTTAGAAGAATAAAGAAGGAAAAAAAGTGTATCATAATAGGAAGCATATATAATAACAAGGGAAAACGAGATTGAGAGAGAGAGTGATTGTTAATGTAAAAGGTGGAAAATGAAAGCTAGAAAGAGAGTGAGAGAGAGAGAGAGTAAAGTAAAGAAGGAAGCAAGAAAAAGTGAAAGACACACACACTTACAATATGGATAGATGTACAATAAAGTGTGCATGTAATATTTTGTTCATGGTTGATATTTGAAAAGAGGATGAAGAAGAGAAGAAGGAAGTGAAAGGAAAATAGAAGAGAAACAAGTTTTTGACGAGAGAGAAAGAGAGAGAGAACAACTTCAAGGCTCTCTAATGAAATGATACATTATTCAGAGGGCTCTTTTCTTCGCCCTTTCTGTCGGCGCTGCTGATGGTGGTATAGTAGTAGTAGTGGTGGTGGTGGTGTAGTGGTGTTGGGCAACATTGGAAAATGGATCTTTCTCCTCTTATTCTCGCTCTTCTTCTCTCTCTCACTCTCTCTCACACGTCAATATAACGAGTAGAGTGAGCGGAACAAGCACCCCATCATACCATCCCCATCACCTGTTTTCCCTTCTTGTTCTTCTCTCCTCTTCTTCCATCAACATTCAAACATGAAATATGTACTCCAAAAAACACGATGCACATAGGCACACATACAAATACCTTGTTAGTTTTCTCATATTTTATAGAGGAAATTATTATTCACTTTTTCATGGAGCGAAAAACCAGTCAAAAGTTTATTCTTTCTTTCTCCAGATAAAAATAACAATATTACAGATGAACGAATTGGAAGAAAGGAAAAGAGAACAAAAGTTGAGAAACAACAGGCTAGTGGAGAGAGAGAGAGACCGAGTGAGAGAGCTATGCATTTTTTTGCTGTATGCGTGCTTGTCTTGATGTAATGACTGGGGCTATGTGAGATATACCAAGCTGAGAAAATAAAAAGTGTGAAGGTAAATGTTTGGTGGTGGTCTTCGTCGTCGACGACGACGGCTGTAACATTACTATGGGTTAGTAGCGGTAATAATCTCTGCCTCTGCTGTTGCTGCAGATACTACAACTGTATATTATCCAGTTTTTGTTTTGTTGGTTAAAGAGCACGGGGCAAAATCATTATCAGCATCTCACTCACTCACTCTTTTACTTACCAGCCACCAGTACCACCACCAAATTAGCAATGAACTTGGGTGAACTTGCTTAAAATGTATGTATCGTATCGTCAACCCACCTTGTACAAGTGGTGTGTGCAAGATGAAGAGAATGATGGTGATGATGAAATTGTATGTACATTCCTTAACGCAGTTTAAACAAGTGAGCAGAGAGAGAGAGAGTGGGAGAATGCATAGCACCAAGCGACCTCGGAAGGTTCGTTGGTGATATTATTATTGCTATTAAAACGTGGATAATCACTTTCCAGCGTTGAACCTGCTCCTGCTGCTGTACTTGTAAAATAGTGGGAGGTAAAGATAAAAAAATATATGTATGCGTGCTATATTCCGTTTGCACGTGCTGTGTGTATGTATATTTGTAAATACATTTGTAGACTTTTCATATAGCCTCTGTCTTACATAAACCGTTAAGCAAGTATATAGCATGTACCTAGTCTATTTTATCCGATCATAAAAATGCAAGTATGCTGCGCTACACAGCGGTATGTGTGGTGGTGATGGCTTGGCCGACCAGCGACGACGGAAGACTAGGTTAACGCACAAGAAAAGTGTGTGTGTGTGTAGATAATAAAATAAATATAAATATTATAAAGGAATGATAATGATAACAACAACCACCCGAAAAATTTCATACTGCACCAGGCACAAAATTTTCAACACCAACACCGCCACCATCATTGCATCATCATCGTGGTTGTCGTCCTTCTTTGTACTCGTCTTTTTGTGAGTATCATCATGTGTATTTTTGGCCAAGTACAAGTGCGTGCTCGTGCAGGATATTATTGCTGCGTTCAGGGCAAATAAGTACGTATAAAACGTTAAACGTACATTGCCTTTCTCTCTCTCACTTTTATTCAACAAACTAAAATAGCCGAGCGCGGGCAACGCTGCTGGTAGTAATATTATAGTTTCATGTGAAAATTTTGCCCAAAGATGAAACTACTCTTGTTGCAAAGGAAAAGTGTACTCACTCTTCTTCACTCAATCTCTCTCTCTCTCTCACACACACACTCTTAGTTTTGTTGCAGTGAGCACTCCAAATATAGTTTGTTACTTGTTCGAAAGCATTATGGTAAAATGGCATGTACGATATGCATGTACAATGTACATACGTACTAGATTCTCGTTGCATAGTGCAAAAGTAATGATGATGATGCTGATGCTGATGCTGATGCTGATGCTGATGCTGATGCTGATGCTGATGATAATAATAACCATAGTATGCCGACCTCGAGAGAGAATGGCCATGCAGTCAGGCAGGCAGGCAGGCAGACAGAGACCAACGCAACGTTGTTTGTAAGTTAGTAGGCGGAGGATGTAATGTGGTGGATGGCAAAATAAAAACGCTGGACTTTGTATATATGTATGTATGCCGTGTACTTGTGATGGTGGTGGTATAATGAAAAATTCATTCTTTTTAAATATACTCCCTCAACAACACAGCATCTTCATTGAGGGAAGAGAATAACAAGAAGGTAGTTGAGCTGCTCGCGTTACATAGTATTCTACTTACTTATATCGTTTACATTTACATCTTACTTTAGTGCTACTATTACTACAACCACTACAAGTCCACAGGTCTACTTTTTCTTGTTGGTTGGAGTATGACTTCTTTTTAAACTGCACCAAAAAATCAGCATGTTTTTTCATACAGACACATACGTACATATGTACATATACGCAGTAACAGCAAAAAGCAGTGTGCAACACAGTCCATGAACTTGTTTCCTTGTGCACACAAACACATGTACACAGAGCAAAAAATATACAAGTACATGTAACTTTTGCTGCAATTTCAGTCACGAGAATCATACTACTTACATAATATTTATGCATGTGTGTGTGTAATAAAAACCTATTTAAAATGCAAAACAACGAGTTTTTTTGCACGCACCATACCACCACCACCACCACCCAACACCATCCCTGCCAAATAATTTTTGTTTTACAGTTTAATTTGAAATTAGAGAAAGATTGCCCTCTCTCCCTCTCTCTGCATATTACTGCATTTTTCAAGTGCACATCTCAAGGAGATATTTAATATGCAAAAAGGAATATTTAATATTCTCTCTGGAAAACGAAAAGGAGACGAAGAAAAAATCCCCTTTGAAAAAATATAAATTCATCCCCATCTCTAGATTCTAGACCAGATCTCTCTCTCTCTCTCTCTGTTTTTATATTATACACCACTTTATTTATAAGTGATCAAAAAATGAGAGCTAAATGAATAAAAAAAGAGAATGTTCCAATCTCTTTGATGACGATGATGGAACATAATATGTATACATAGTCAGCTAATGAAATTATTTGATAAGCGACAGCACAAAGGAATGAGAAAAAAGAGAAGGTAATCAGCATGATAAATATCGAGTATGCATGGATGCTTGCTTAAGTAATACGCACACTTTCATTTTTTTACAACAACTGATCATGATGATCATCATTACCAGAATGATGATGACGACGATGATGATCTTTCATTTCCCAACAGCTTATATGACTTTTAATGCATATAAAATATAAATAAGCAGAGAGAAGAGAGAAGCATAACAGCAGTCTTCTCCGTTTCACATATAACTTTCTCGTTGTCTATCGCCCTGTCTGTCACTCTCTCTCTCTCTCTCTCTCTCTCTCTGCCTGTTTTTTTCGTTGTTCGTTCCTCTCATTTGCCTTCACCCTTCTGTTCTGCTTCTTCTCTCATCTCATCTTAGCATCTTTCTCTCTCTCTCTCTTTCCTTTACCCAAATTATATGCATGTTTTGTTAAAATCAAAATACAATAGATATATTATGATGATACTCTATGTTTGCACACTTTGTGAATATATCAGTGAAAAAAATGCAGTAAATTTTTTTGAATCTTCTCTCTTTCATATTTTTCAACTACCAACCACCACCACCACCACCACCACACGCCGATTATTTCCCTTGTGAGGCTTCACCTTTTAGGTAAATTAGGATTTTTCCTTGTATCAAGGTCTCCTCCTTTTGATTGACATGGGTATAGGTTAACTACTCACTCACTCACTCACTGGAGAAATACAAAATAAAACACGTAAAGACTTGCTTTCTTATTTATGTAATGGTATGCATTATTCACTTTTCCTTTTTTCAAAAAGAAAAGATATAATATATAAATGAACGTATGTACGTACGAACATATGTATGGACAAACAAGAAAAAAAAATGTTTTGAATTTTGTGTACTCCAACTCTCAGCCACTAGAAGTACAACGTCATGCAATCATGAATATTATTATTAGTAGTAGTAGTAGCAGCAGTAGTAGTAAGTATTACTGGATGCCCTTCTTGTTTCGATCATTATTACAAGAAAAAGTTTAAACTTTTTACACATATGCCATATTATTATCAACATATATCACAATGTACATGTTATATTTCAAGTTTATTATTTTTATAATATATTATTATTATGCTTTTGTTATGCAGCAAAATTCTAGGAATCACCCCGTCTGCATTATGCATGCACACACACACACAGAGAGAGACTTGTACTTACTACTCTGCTGCAAACATACACATACACATTTGCATGCATTTACTTTTGCTCGTACAATAAAGGAGTCAGCACGGAATTGAGTGAAGTGTTCAGCTGAAAGAGAAAGAGAGACAGTGCATGTTTAGCATAGCAGCAGCAACAACACAGACTAATGTATTATTTACAAGATACATGGCAAAAAGCGTGTTTTTTAAACTTTTTTGGAATCGTAGTAGTCGTCGTCGTCGTCGTGGTGTTGGAACGCGACCATTACTTCTATAACAATTCGGATGAGCTTTGACGACGACAACGACGATGATGATGATGATTATCTTTATTATTGTGATCACTGTGTAAGTTTTTTTATCATTTATTTCCTTTGCCCTTTCCAATTTTTTTTTAAAAAACAAGACATTGTACAGTGTACACTTATCGAGGTAATAAAAATATAAATAATAACAAGTTGATTTTATTCAAAAAAGAATTTCGCTTCTACTATCTGCTTTCTGCTGTTGCTGCTAACTAACCATCTTTATATTTGTAAGTGGTAAATAACCAAGTAAGGAATAAAACAAGAGCATCGCTAAAGAGAAGGGCATCATGGTACACAGAGGACAGAATAAAATTGGGCTCTGTGTTTTTTGCTGTTTTCTATCCATCTCGTCTCTCTCTCTCTCTCCCTCACTTTTTTGGGTATCTCCAGAGTATTGAATAAAATATAATGACAAGTGTATATATTAAAAGCGTCCATGTCTCCTTTTTTCTGCTTTTCTTAAATTTTCCATCAGGGATCAGGCATGAGATACCATACATCTTCATAGAATGCTGTGTTTGCAAGAGAGAGAGAGAGCCTTTTTTGTACACATGTGAATTGCATATATTATTATTACTATACACCAATAATATATGTGTTTACATTTCTCAAAACTCAACTGCCATTATTGTTATTATCATCCCCGTCATTGTGATCAGCATAATCATCTTATAAATTTAAAACTAGAGAGAATAATTTTCGGCGAGAGAAGAAAGGAAAATGAAGATAAAATTTTTTTGAAAAAAAAAACAATCTTTTCTCTCATTTTTCTTTGTGGGATTGAAACCTTGGAAATAAAAAGTAAAGGAAATTTTCTCGTATTAAAATATTATTATTATGTTATATTTTTGAATCAAGTTTAAAAAAGAGAAAGGAAAAAGAACAAACTTAAAACTTTTTTTTATCTTCTTTACTCCTTACTTTCTTTTTCCTTTATTTTAAAGCATTACTATTAATAATAATAAAAATAATATGCATGGCTCTTTTTTTTAAAAAAAAAATATAAATACATTTACTCAGACTTGTTGGCTTTCACTTGGAAAAAAGACTGCTTCA
The DNA here is from genome assembly GCA_027743785.1 of Sinhomidia bicolor. Taxonomy (NCBI): domain Eukaryota; kingdom Metazoa; phylum Arthropoda; class Collembola; order Entomobryomorpha; family Entomobryidae; genus Sinhomidia; species Sinhomidia bicolor. Next base: position 12,108 of record JAHZMT010000525.1, read on the forward strand.
ATAATAACAATGATGATAATGATATAATGATAATGAACAAAAGGAATTCAAAGAAGTTCACTCTAATTATTACTTTTATTGTTACTATATGTCAGAGAGATTGTATCATTGTCATCATCATCATTCTCATTATTATTAATAATAATAATAATANGATATAATGATAATGAACAAAAGGAATTCAAAGAAGTTCACTCTAATTATTACTTTTATTGTTACTATATGTCAGAGAGATTGTATCATTGTCATCATCATCATTCTCATTATTATTAATAATAATAATAATATTATCATCTTAACTCTCTTCCACTTTAAATTTGTACGCTGAAGGTAGCAAGCATATTAATGTTCTTTGTTCTCTGTGGCCAGTGAGACAGACCATATAATAATAATAACAAAAAGTACACTTAATATACAGAAAGTGCTGCTGGTGATGGTGGCACTATATATATATATCTATACCTTTTTTGCTTAGTTTTCTTTCTTCTTCTTCTCCTCTGTCCTTTACCCATGAATTATGCATTAAATAATATACATAAGCAGTAAGGATGATAACGTTGATGAATATATAAAAGGCAGGAGAGAGAAAAAAAGTAGAGAAAAGAGGATAACGATAATAATAGCGATAAGAATACAACTGCTTGCTTGTGTGCCTTTGACGATGATGACAGTGGTGATGGTAAAAAAGGATGCGCTTTCTTCTTCCACTGTATACTACTTGTACTGCTTTTACTCTCTCTCTCTCCATACCTTTTTTCTTGGTATCAGCACTATCATCAGCATCATGATCATCATCGTTGTCATCATCACCAACACATTTCCCATCATAATCATTAATATTATTATTGCTCTATGCATTATCATCATTATTATTATTATCGTCATCATTATCTTCACCACCACCACTACTAACATCTTACCTGCTGCTGCTGCTGCCCATTGAAACTCTTTACATTTTTTTCTCTTCTTCGTCCTTCTTCTACTTCTTCTTACTGCATACTTTCTTTTTCTAGCATATCAGCTCTCTCACTCTTTCTTTCAACTTTCTTTTTTCTTCTTCTTTATTGTCAAGAAAAAAATATAAAGATTAGAGAATGAGTGAATGACATTGTATTCCACCTAACTAGTTGTAGTATATATGTGACTCCACGTTTTTTTATACTTGTACATAATAAGCATGTACAATGTTCCATAATAATAATATTATGAGTAAGCTTTTGAGAAAAGATACCAGGAATTTTTTTTCTTTCTTTTTTTTCTTCTTTCTCCGCTCGCTTGTTGTTCTTGGTAATAATAATGATAATAATAAGGAGTAATAATATACCTTTCTCAAGAGGTGCTTCTTCTCTGTCCTCTCCTTTTTTCCCCTGTCTTTATATATATATACATATGTACATTTGTACAATGCTCCATGTACGCTGGCTGCTCATAGCAAACTTTTTTTTCTTCTTGAAAGTTACACAAGTTGACATTAAATTGTTCGCGTACAAAAAAAAGAAACTGAGAGAGAGAGAGAGGGAGACTAGGAAGAAGAGGCAGTAGTGCAGGCTGATGATGGTGATGACGATGAAAGACTTTAATTGTGACCTCTCATTGTTACCATCACCATACTACTTACACCACTTCTATTATACAACAAGGCAAGCTGCTCAGTCCAATGAGCTATTTTTTTCCTTTTCTTCTCAGTGCTGGTGCTCGGCACATACACACACACAATTTCTAAAAAAAACTTTTTCTGTCAGATTTTTTTACCCGTTTTGTACGCTAACAAAAAAATCTGAAGGAGGAAAGTAAAAAACTGTTTTGAACTATACATGTATGTATATGTGGGCACATCTTCTTTTTTATATTGTTCATACTGTTATTATTACGAGTACTGCTACTATTACAAGTTTTATACAACTTGGTTTGTATATTTATGTGTCTGATAGGATGAACAAGAAAAGGAGGAAAAAAAGAAAGGAAAAAATTTGATTATATAGTAATAATAATAATTCTGTAATGCTACTACTATGACTGAAGAGATTTCCTTTGAATTGCTTGCGATTTTATGCCTTTGTTCACATCCAGCAGCAATAACAGTAGAAGTAGTGGTGCTAGTACTTTTTTTCTGTGACTTTTTTTTTGTTAATCTGATTCTGTTCTGAGAGTCTGTCTGTGAAAAATAAAATGGGTAAAAAGTAATCTCTTTTTTTCGGGCAAACTTTTTCTCTCTGAGTAGTAGTAGTAGTAAGCAAGCAAGAGGATTCTATAGCATAAAGAGACAGACACACACACACTGAGAGAAAGAGTGAGAGTGAGAGGAAAAAAGACAATCAACTTTTTATCGTTATATTTTTTTCTTTTTTTCTGGTGAAGTCAAAGTAGTTGTTGTAATTCTATAATTTGTATAGCTAGCCTGTTAATACATATCTCCAGCAAGGAAAGAGAGAGAGAGAGAGGAAAAAATGAATATGCATAAAGAACAATTGGAGTCAAGTAATATGTATCCATGGATGGATATTACCAGTAGTAGTGGCATGGCATGATTATTATTACTGTCGTTTGCTGCTGCTGCTGCTACTGTTGCCTGGGTATTAGTTACGTACAGCATTTCGCCATAGTCTATATTATATAGGTTTTTTTGAAAAAGAGAGACTTTTCTACATTATTAGAGATGGATACGAGATAGATGGATAGACCATAAAAAGTTTTCCTTCCAATTCACTCTCGCTATTACTCTCTCTCTCTGCAGTTCACATGCCGGTACATTGGTAAAGTAAGCACATTTTTTCCCTTCTCCAGAGCAGTTTTAAAAAACCCTTTGAATGAATGAATTGGGAAAATGAGCAAGTGATGTTATTGCTCCTTCTCTTCCGCTAAAAAAGTGTCCATATAATAATAATAATAATAGAAAATAAAAGAGCCCGTATTCATCCACATGACATTCATGTCCATATATTTATATACTCTCTCACACACACATACATTCTATCTATCCACTAATACTACTCGAACATAACACTACTTTATCAAGTCAAAAGTACGGAAATAAAAAAGAAACGGGGGAGGATGATATTAAACTGGGATAATTAAGCGTAATTAATTCTCTTTTTAATTGTCCTCCTCTTCTGTCTCTCTCTCTCTCTCTTCCATTCTCTCTCCTTTTTTTGAACGAAACGACAACGGCAAAAGCTTTTTCAAGAAGAAAAAAATAAAAAAGAAGAAGGAGACAACTGTGTAGTTCAATCTTCTTTTCTTCTTCATAAAAAACAAAAAATGCATACAGTAGCATTAGTACTACTACTACTACTGTTATATTATTTCTACCGATCATGATGACGATATAGTGATGGTACGATAGAAGCAAGAAGATGAAGAAGATAGCATTTTCTTCCATTTTCCTTCCTGATGAGTATTACTGTTATAAAATATGGAGGAAAATGCAGGGGTATTAACCAAGTCAATAATAAATGCTGTTTTTTGCCCAGATGGCATTCCCCGTGTATTTAGCAACATGTACCATAATAGAGTAGTAGTACGTACATACATACATACAACACCATCAGTTTCATCATAATCGTCATTATCATCGTCGTCAAGCAAAGTAAGAAGACAGAGAGAAACAGATGTGCTCTGGTAATTATTATTATTGTTGCTATTTCTTTACCTTAAAAAGAGATGAGGATGCCTTAAAAATAAAAATAATATATTTGAAATGTATGTATGTACAGCTTTGGATGACGTGGACATGATGTATCAAAACGCCCTCGAGAACATTTTGATTTTTTTTCTCTACCCTAGTAGTCGGGTTCCATCCTATTCTCCACCTTCCTTGTGCTTGTGTTTTAATATGAAAGAATATATGACAACTGAGTTGAGGCCCTTGGTATATTAGGAAGCTTTAGAATAAAATGCATCGTCTTTCTCAATCTTTATCTCTCACTGAGCTTCTCTCTGGTCAGTAGTAGTATCATCATCATCACATCAACAATGAAGTTGGACGGCTTGATGAGCAACAACAACAGCAGCAGCAGCATGATGGATTTTCCCGCACAAGAAATCTCATCAAATCGAGATATGTTGTGCCAGTCTACCCATTTACAATTTTTTTTCTGGGGTAAGAAAATGTTTTTTTCCTGTTACGTTATTGTACATTTCAGTAGTTTGATTGTCTATTTTTTTTAAAAAAAAAAGAACGCCTTCTTCCCGGTTGTTAAAAGAAAGTGGCAGTGAGAAGAATGAGTGGATTCGACATTTATTCCACAATTTTCTCATTATCTTTTCTCTGTGGTATTTTTTTCTTATTCTGCTTCTCAAAAAGTTTGAAAATGTTTCTAATGGGGAATCAATGGTGCTAATAAATATTAGGAAAATAGTTAACATGTTTTTTGTACAAGCAGACTGAAAAAATATAAAGGAGAAAAAAACTATATATAATATGTATGTGTTTTTTATATACATGATTTTACATTGAGCATGCTCTACTAGAATTTACAGTCAGACAAAAATTATTAAAAAACGAGAGAAGAGACGACACCACTGTCACTCTTGTAAATTGGATTTCTGTCAAAACTTCCAAATCCTCGTCGTCGTGCTTGTTCAAATTACTTGTTTTTCATCATTATTCTTGTTGTTGTTGGTACTACTAATATTATTTTGTATTTACTGTTGATTTCTACTACAATAACAGGCGTTATACTGTCATATTATTACGTTTAAGCTATTTAAACATTTTCAAATACTCTGCATTCAACATATTGCTGGCTCTGTAAAAAAAATACGCCAGCAACTGTTTTCCCAGGTTTTAAAATATTTAAAACTTCAACATTTCTTTTGAATAAGAAATATTTCCAATGGTTCTGTATCATGAGAAATGGTAAGAAAAATGTATGCTGTGCTTTATTATTACTAGCATTTGAAACAATATTAATATTACTTATAGCGATCAATCACAACAATAGTTCCTATAAAAAAATTCTCCATGTCTGATCAACAATGGTAAATGTCACGGTTAATAGATTGCTACAAAAGTAGGTAGGTATACCAACCCAGTATAATAATTTGCAATTTCATTCCGCCTCAAACTCACTCATTCCCACTCACTATAAATAGACAGTTATGCAAGCATACATACATACATACTAAAATGCCATTGCATTGTACACACCGCAATTATTCATTCACACAATTGCTCTTTTTATACCCTGATGAAAAACGGTATTGTTGTGAGCACACACACACACACTCACCCATACTGCATTCACTGCTGCATATACATACATACAACAGAATCCTTTACAATTGCCTGCATAACAATACATACTTATTCATATGGATTATGCAGGGAGCAATAAAATGTGTATCGAGTCATCAAGCAACAATGCACATTCTCTTGTTATTTTACAAGAAGAAGCAAGTTCAATAATAATAATAATAATATGTACGTCTTCAATTCACAAATTTATGAACAATCAAAATAGATGATGGTAAAAAAATACTTTTCTACGAGCATTCTTTACAAAAATATTTTTTCTCCATACACTTAAGTGCATATAGCATGTACTTTCCTAGGAAAGAAAAAAGGAGTAAAAACAAAATCTATCCAAAGGAGAAAAAAAACATAATAAGAAGAAAGAGTGAGCGAGAGAAGAGAGAATGTATAATAATAATATCCCATTGGCCATTATATTACACATGAATAAATGTCAACGTTAACAATATCATGAAAGAGAGAGAGAGAGTAAAAAATACGTAATGTTGTTTTATTATTAGCATTATGTATGCATGCATACGTAATACATAAAGTATGTGTATACATCACAAGAATACGTATGTATACCCACACAAGCTATATATCCATTTATTATGCATATATTTATTATTAGAATATTTATAAATATGTATGAAGACGATGAAGAAGAGCTCTCTGGAGTTCTAACGAGGGAATGCGGCAGTGCCCTCTAAAAAATTACTTTGTTGCACTCATTTTTTTCCGTCGTCGTCGTCGTTCATTCATTCATTCATTCTCTCTCTCTCTCTCTCTCTTTCTACTCTACTCTACTCTCTTTTTCTCGATGACTTTCCCAAAGAGGAAAAAAATATGCATATTGGGAATTATTGCTCTTTGGAAAGTTTTTTTTCTTCTTCTTCATTCTCCACCACCGCCACCACCATCACTACCATCGTCTTTCTTTCTCTTTTTTTACATGTTGTGTTGTGTGGTGGTGGTGGTGGTGATATGCTGCTATTATTATTGCTTGACTGCTGCTGGTTTATACTGAAGTGTATCTACACTGAGCAATTTCTTTCTTTTTTTTTTGCTTTTGTCGCTTGATAATAGTTTTTAATATAGCAATGTTGTAGATGCTACTGGATTGCATTACTATTTGTTTATTACTATGGGAAAACCATGGATCTAGTCCTCACAGAAGAGTAATGCTAATAATAATAATAATAATAATAATAATAATAACAGCATATAATATAATGCAAAGAATCTGACAAAATTGAAGTTTTTCAGCCAATGACACCATAACAAGAAAATGCATAAAAATGAATCATATTATTACGGAAAAATATTCGCTTCAAAAAAAAATTCTACAATTGGGATTTTCTACAAAGAAATAATATTCAACGTTGAAATTGGTGTTCTTTTTCTTTGGGGTAAAAGGGGAACGTACTTGGATTGTTGGTGTGTGTGGTCTGGTCTGTGACATCTGTAGCTGTGCAGTGTAAAAATTGCATAATAATGTTATTATGAATATCTGATAACAAAAAATGACACTGTTATAAAAAAACGTGTATATTTTAATACTTTTTTTCAAGAAGCCTTTTAAAAGAAAATTAAGTATATACATATGTTTATATATATATATATAAGTATATATATATTTAGAATGCTGTAGATGAAAAAAACTAATAAGTTCTACCAAACATTTTTTTCTCGATGACACTTTTTTGTTTCTACCTCACCCTTTACTCTTGTAAACTTTATTTATTTATAATATTTTTTATCGTTGTTGGATTTGAGTTGTCGTCGGTGCTGGTAATGTTTTCCCGTTGTTTCTTTTTTTCTACTTTTTTTATTATTATTATCGTATTAATATTAGTTATGTTTGTATTAAATAAAAAAGACAACAACAAAAAAGGGGGAAAATGTGGCCTCTCTATTTCGATTTAAAAAAAAGTTTAGCAGGTACTTGTTTGTCAGGATTTTTTTTGTAATAATAAAAAGGAAAAGAAAAAAAAAGATTGTTCTTATCCTATTTACAGGGACACATTTATTAAAATATTATCAAGAAAGGAAATAGGAAAGAAATGGAGAGAGAAAGAGAAAAAAATGAAAAAAATAATTCCAATTTTATTCCAAACGAACAACAGGACAAAATGAGAAGCTGAACTGGAAAGGAGAAAAAAATACGAGGATAAAAAAGAGAGAGCATATTATGTATATACAATTTAGTAATAGAAGTTGTTACACGGGATGGAACTTACAAAGAGGAGGAGAAGGAGGTGAAATGAATGAATGAAACAAAATGAATTCTGGCAATAATAACAAGTCGACAGAGAAAGTGAGTGAAAAAAACGTTGTTGTAAGCGTTGTTGTAGTCGAGTGTAGCAATAATATCTAAAGAAAAAAAATGTGTTCTGTCTGTGGTGTTGGTAGTGGTTAGCTGGTGTACAAGAAGATGAAAGGAGAAAAAGAAAAAAAAGTTTTTTTTTTGAAAAGTCAACTTGTCGCAGCATTTATAAATTCTCATTTCCAGTATACATTTTACCGTAAAAATATGCATAATATGAAAATTTACGCGAGAGGAGGTGAAGAAGAGGAAGAACAAGACGAAAAAAAGAGAGGAGAAAAGGACGACGACGATGACTTACTCATACACACACGCACACATTCACAAGAAGTAATAACAGGATTACATTCTTTTTTTCTCTCTCTCTCTCTCTCTCTCTTCTTTATGGATGGCGGTGGTGGTGTCGCTTGACTGTACAGAAGAAAAAAAAGAGAAGAAAAAAATAAGAAAGAAAAAAAGGGAAGCCAGAACGAGAGAGAGAGAGAGAGAGAGCTCTAGACAATCAACAAATTTATAACCCATTGGAGAAGAGAAATATGACGAGTGGAATCTGCTTCTTCAGCGTCACTGCTACTATTATTCTCTTTTATTATGGCTCCCTTGCCGTTTTGACAAAATTAATTTGCAACAACAGAAGAGTGGGACAGAGAGAGAGAGAGTGAGTAAGTAAAGTAAAGAGAGGAGTCGGAACAAGAGATGAAAATGAGAAAAAGTGGAAATAAGAGCAGTTTAGCGAGATAGGTATGCACACTCTATTTTTTCTTATAAAAAAGGTTTGTCATTTGTAAATCGTACCGATTTTATGTGATAATGTATGCATGAATACCTACAGCATCACAACTATAAGAGGAATTTCACAAGTGCAAGGTTGGTAGTAAAGCAGGCAGGGTGTAGAAGAAAAGAAAAGTGCTGGGGTTTGTTTTGTAGCGTGAGCATGTAAGTGACTCTAATTCGAATTACATAATAGTAAAAAATTGCAGCCATTCTTCTTCGTCTTCGTCTTGTATTCAACGTGCATTTTTTACCCGTGTGTGTGTTTTATCACCACCATCGCCAGCATTCAATTTTTTACAAAAAAATAAACGCAGTGCCTTTAATAAGGCTTTAAAAACTGCCGTAGCTGCTGGCATGGACTGACTGGAGTAGTCCATAAAAAAGGTAAGTCGGTATGTGCTCATATTAGTAGCAAAGGTACTTTTAAGACTAAGTAAGTAAGGCGAGGCGGCTAACTTTTTAACATTATTATTTACTCAATAACATGATGATGATGGACCAAAGGAGAAGGACAAGAAGCAACAATAGCTCACAAAAAATTACTATTGTATAATCCTTCCCTTGTAATTACCACCAAAATACGGTATCCTTTTAGTAGACGAACATTAATACAACCACCACCACCACCATCACTATAAAAAAATTTTAAAAGTTAAAAGGATGCCGACCATCGACCCATCATACAACAACATGTTCCTTTTTTAATATTTCAAGTGGAAAAAATAAAAAATGTTCCAGCTTTTGAAATAGAGAGAGAGAGAAATTTCCTTTATTGAATTGATGAAAGCGATGGAGTTTTAAATTGTACATATAAGTATAGTATATATTTCCAGCAATCTCTATTCACCCCAAGAAAATATTCCTTTGGAGTATTATGCATGCCCTCAGACAATGAGCGCAAGGTTTTTGCACTGACTGACGTTGTATGCGTCTGGTGTGGTGTTGTCGCTGACAAGAATATTATCTGTTTGCTATTATACACGTTTTCTCAACAATGACAACCCAACTCAAGTTCATGAAAGCAGAGTTGCAACAGACAGTGTATGTACTCAAATCACAAAATGCAACAACAATTGTGCCGCCATCATCATTGTCATCATTATCCATCTTCTTCTATTCTTTATGCAAGGCAAAAACATACTACAAACTTACTTTTTTAAATCGAAATAATTCACTGTAATTTTTTTGCACTAGAAATGCTATAAGCATTGCATACAATTTTTTCTATCCATTTTATTTTCCATTGTTGGCTTTAATCATAATATGTTGGCATTATATAATATAAAGTGTATGTATATCACTGCAAGTACGTTCAGTATACACCATGATAGAATAATGAGACCGACTGTTTTTCCATTTCAAAAAAATGATGACAAAACTGTAAGGAAAAAA
>JAHZMT010000526.1:0-17203 GCA_027743785.1 Sinhomidia bicolor
GTTATTAGCGCAATAAATTCTGTAAAAATTTACTACGATTGTATTATTGTAAGTAAAATTACAAAAGTAGTTCATAATTTCACAGTATTTTATGATCAAAACATTCTCGTGTGTCTATTTTCAAAATTTTCACAGACTCTGCAAACCACTTCAAAGTTCTTTAAGTTTGCCGTTTCCGGTTTAAATTATTTTTGAGTCGACTTCCAGCTTTTTTTTTTGTTAGAAAAACTTGAAAAATGGATTTAAAAAAATCAGGCATACAATTCCAATTTTCAAACTAATGGCATAAAATCATATGGTGACCTCATGTTCATCTGACCTTCCACCGGATACTGCCTTTTTCTCCCGTTAATTTGTTTATAAAAATGTACTTGTTTTAAATCGGATTAATATTATATTTTTTTTTCAAAAAGAAACAATGTAAAGCAGTAATAAAAATCACACAGTTCACGTCCATTAATTTTCTTGATTTTTTGGCCCTTGGTTTTTTCACTCCGTTTTTAAGCCGGAGGCAGGTTGAAATGTTTGCATTGTTTGTACTTTGTATAATATGTATATCTTGTACACTCGAAAGAAGTACGATTAAAAACGCATAATAATCAATTTTATTGTACTATAATATATTCTTAATGGCCATTATTCTCTGCGCAAGTTGCATTTATTATTATTTGATTTTTTTTATTTTCTGCTAACAAACTACCAACGCTACTCCTCTGCAACCACCTTCATCCACTGCCTCCAGGGATTCCTGTTGTACCACACACACACATCATTCAAGTCATCATCGACCATATCATCACTACTGAAAACCATTTAATTAGGTAGTTCTTTTGTTTTAAATAGAGATTTTTGCACTGTTATCATATTACTCTCAATGTTTATTCAAATAAATAGAAACGAAAAAGAATGGATTACTCACGTAAATCATTTCTCAGTAGACAACAGGATATGTCAATAATAAAAAGTTGCGACTGACGGAGATGTGTTGGGGTAAAGGTGAACAAATAAATTGCTTATTGTTATGAATATTATTATTATTATATTATCTGCTCCCGTTTCATTTGTTATTATAATAGTTCTGTAAATTAAAGAAATGAAAAAAAAGTTAAATGAAATCGTTAGCTGTGGCGAGTTACTCCCATTTTTGTGGTTGTATTTACATAAGTAACCGTGCCAAATGGAACTAGTACTAGTACTGTTTTGCAGACAACTTATACTGTGTGTGTACGTTTGTATACAATAAAGTATAAGAATACTGTAATAATGATAACAATAACAGGGGCAGGCGGTGTTTTTTACAATATTTTCCTCTGTTTCTCTCTCTCTCTGGTTGACTGACTTGAAAGTGTGACTTGTGACGTGTGTTGCAGACGTAATCCAGTCAAAAAGTCAAGAAGAATAGCTAAAAACCAAGTTTTTAAGTTGAGTCTTTTGTGTACGTAGGTATGTATGTACATGTATTGCTTATTTACCACCAGACTGCATAAAAACATGCATGCTCAAATCCAGTTGCACTTTTCAGGGTAACTTTTTTCACTTGTTCTCTTTTTTTGCTGTTGGTGCTGCTGGTACTAGTGGCAGTAATAAAGTTTAACTTCTTGAAACAACAAACAATATTAAAGAAAAGAAAAAAATGAGATTAGTTCTTGATAACCAAAGTCAAAAAGGAACGACAACCTGCCATGCTATATAAATAAGTATGTAATATGCCAAACATTTAAACGTGTGTGATGTTGTGTGTACACAAAATATACAGAATACATGCATATTTTACAAAATGTGTAATAATACGGTCGGTAGAAATACCAACAAAAGAAGAGAAACGTACAACCACCTTATATAAATATACGTCATGGGTTATTATTATTTTATCCAAAAAACTCATCTACAACCATCTCGTCAGCTTTCTCACCTTTCCTTGCTGTAACGTCAGTATTCATATTCACTTATTTACTAAACTATGACTTATTTGCATGCGTGTACAGTACATATACATATATTACCTATTACTAATATACATGCAAAGAATGTGTACGAAAAAAAAACTCACAAAGAAAAAAAAAGTCCGAGCACTTTATGAATTTTTTATTTGTATTTCAACTGCCAGATTTTTTAATAGCTGCTGGTGCTACTACGAGCTTGCTAAAGCTGCCGTATTTATTATTGTCGTGGAACGTGTTGAATGAACATTTTCTTCAGATTTCTCTCTCTCTCTCTCTCTCCCTCCGTCTACGGAGAACATATTTTTTTCAGGAGAAATTATTATGGACATGGGGCATGCATGCGAAATTCTGCACGGCATTCATTTTTTCTTTATGGTCAGTTAGTGCACAGTGAACAGTCAAATTGATGTGGTCAATGGTGGTGGCAGTGGTTCAGGTGAAGCTATTGGCGTGATTTAAACATTATTACTTTTCCCCTGTCCTCCTCCAAATGTACTTCATACCAGACCAGGTGAATATATTAGATTACTGCATGCAGTGTAGCAAGCAGAGGGAAGCACAGCAACCACCACCGCAAACCGTAACTACTACTACTGCTGCTGTGTGTTGTTTTGGATGGTTGTGTTGATTTTCAAATGATATGATACGAAATAAGAGGGAGAGAGAGAGAGAGAGCNAAGCAGAGGGAAGCACAGCAACCACCACCGCAAACCGTAACTACTACTACTGCTGCTGTGTGTTGTTTTGGATGGTTGTGTTGATTTTCAAATGATATGATACGAAATAAGAGGGAGAGGGAGAGAGAGAGAGCAGTGCCTGAGGTTTTTAAGTAAACACACACTGAATTCATAATAAACACCGTGTCATAATGCATGCCATGATATATTGTGTCACACTGGGTACAGGTTTGCTTATTGCTTGCTGTTGTTATTGAGCTGACTACGAACATTGCATTGTATACGTGGTGCCCTGACGGATTGTTTTCGACTTTTTCACCTTTACTTTATTATTTTGCTGAGTTTTCTTGTTGATTTTGACTTTTATAAAAAAAAATTGAAAGGAATCTCAGTATTTTTTGCGTGCGTTTGGTTTACACGTAAATTGCAGGTTTTTCTGGGTACCACGTCAAGTGCTAAACCTGTCGTGATTATCTTTTTTAAATCATCAAAAAAAGCTCCTAAAACTCATCATTTTAGTCACGATGGTCATAATGATAATGTTAACTGACGAGTGAGTCGATAAAAGCTCATAACATTATATAATATTATTATGTATGTATATTCATAATACTAATTTAAATTAATTTATTTGATATTAATATGGTACATTACCTCACACCAAATTTGCTGACTATATACACAGTTTATCTTTGCTTTTCAATAATAAAAAAATCTTTCAGCAACTTACAATGGAAACATGCAAGTGACAAAAACCGCTTTGGGGTAATTAATTATTATTAAACAAAAAATAAAGACATGTCATTTTACATGAACTTTAAATTGCTATTTTTAAATAGTATCCTATTACTTGCTTCGCACGCTTTGTTGCTGCATTACTCTTGCACTTTTTGTCGATAAAGCAGTCTTTTTTTATTTACATACTTAACTTAAGTAACTGTTTGAAACAAAGCAATAAGATTTTATTATAACGGAAAGGAATTTATCATCAAGGATAAACCTTGCTTATCGTACACTCTACTTCATCACGTTTCACTGTTCAATCAATTGATTATCTAAAGAAAACTTTTTTAAAAGTCAACATGCGGAAAGATTGTGTCGAGTTCAAATGAAATGACTTGTGTGCTTAAATAAAAATTCAAGAGATTTTTTTATCGAGTTTTGCGAAATTGTAATGTCTTCTTTAGCTAGTGATAATAGGTATAAAATATAGAAGATGTTTCTAGTTTTTGATGGTATCAGTAGTGTGTTTATACAATGACCTAGTACAACCAAACTAACAAAACAATAATTATTCTCATTTCATTCTCCCTCCTTGGCTGGCATCATGACTCTGCCTCTGTTGTTGTTATTGTTGCTGCTGCTGTTTGACTAACTTTAGTAAATCGCATTCCGTCTCCTCTCATTCACCATAGCCGCCGCTGCTGTGCTGAACGAACATAAATTCAGACCACTACCACAATACCCAGATCTTAGATGATTTTTTTTTCAGAGAATATGTTGGTAGTGAAAACGTGTTATGTGTGAGCGAGCATAATATTTGACTTCCATAATATTTTATAGCGTCATAATTTGTGCCGGGTGGTAATTACATGTTATATTATGGCAAATTCCAAAAAGCAACGACGGCACCACTGTAATAATATTGTTATAATAAAATGCATACACACAATAGCTGTCTGTAAGCACTTAGATTATACTTGTAAACATGCTTTTGTACATATGGGTATATGCACCTATAAAATACAAGTTTAGATAATCACGAAAAGTCGTATTTTTTCTCCATTGCTGAAATAAACAAACTAGTAAAAACAACTGTCAACCTGAATGTCTTGATGATAATGATGACGATGATAGTAGTATGTGAACATCATTTTTACTTGGTTGTTCGCTGGTATGCGCTCAACTGAACAAACGAGAACGTCATTATCATATAAAAATCTGCTTATATAACTCTATCATGATTTTCATCGCAAAGTCAACGAAAAAATACCAGCCTGGTTTGTTGATGTGATGTTTTGTATTTATATTTATATTGTTGGTGAAGAACGAGCGACATACAGCTATCTTTAAATCTCTGGGTAGTAGTCTGCGTAGTTTTTCTTAAAAAACAGTAGACAGAATGGTGGCTGCTTAACTTGTATGCACATGTTTTTAGTTAACTTTTACTTGCAGTGGTGGTGATGCGGTAAAATGAAAAGATAATCACCACCAGAGAGGGAATAAAGGAGTAGGTATATATATAATAGTCTGAATTGATGGTGTGGCGGTGCCTTGTGATGATTTGATTGCAAGCTTGTAATAGGTTTGTGTTGTCTCTATTAGTATTTAAACAGTTTCAAAGATTTGTGCAAAAATAATCAATTACCACTTCTTCTGCTCTGGTGCATAATTTAATGTAAGATACTGTAAAACATTTAGGTAATTATTTGTGCAAAGTTAAAAATGATAATGGTTAAAATGATACGATAATTTAACTTGATGAGTAGTGCACAACAAGTTGTACAAGATAAGCATTGAAAATAGTGATTTATTAGAAATAATTTATTTTGTTCTCCTCCATTCTATTTGATAATGACACTTGAGGTATTCTATATGTATGCATGTGTATTAAAATGTGCTTGCAATGATAAAGAGCAAAAAGGTTTATTGCTGTTAATAATAAGAAAGGGTGAAATGTGGCTATTAAAGTTGATTGAATTAAAGACATACATTGCTGTTGAAAGCTTAGTTATATAGGTAGCTAGCTTACCACAATTACTGCGCATAAAATTTCTTTGCCTTTCGATTTCAATTTTCAATTTGCTCAAGCGTATAAATAAGAAAAAAACATAATAACAATGACGTATTCTAAATGAGAAATGCCATGATCAAGAAAAGTTTGAAATGATGATGATCATGTCGACACAATGAATGAATGAATGGGAGGAACAATAATTTTTAAGAATGTATAATTGGAATGGTAAAACACATGTTGTCTGTGCTACAACGTTTTTCTGCACTAATTTCTTCCTTTATTTGCTCAATCTTTTAGTATGGCATGCATTAAGATGAACATAAAATAATAATAAAACACATATATTTCTTTCTTTCACTCTGCTTGTTGCACACACACCGTCTCTCTCTCTCTCTCTCTCTTCGTATCTACTTTGTGCTCACTTACTGACTACAGATTAGGATTTTTACGAGCTAGCAAACAAATGCGCCGAGCAAGAGACGACTGCCGCTGAAAAAATACATTAGCTTTTTCACAGTGACCGATACAGGTGGATAGGTATGTTAACTAAAAGTTGGATTGACGATGATACAATAATAAAGCAATGATGGTTTGACGACGGTGATTTGTACAGAGTAATAAAAACGTGCAAGCATGCATACCATCACGCAAAAGCATTTGGAATTTGGAATGGTCGACTGTCTCCTCAAATTCTTGTAATTTACTTGACTGCTGAATGTGAATGCCTTTGTACTTACAAACAAATGCATTCGCATTACAAGGAACATATTTACCTACATAATAATGCTAAATTTCAAAGAATTATTGTAAAAATATATATTTGGAAAAACCGGCGTACATGATCCGATAAATTGTCACGGAGGAGTAATTTGAATGACCAGTACTAATTTGATTATTTTCACGGCATGTTAAATCCGGTTTTATGTTTTAAATCCACACACAATAGTGAGCGATTATTCGAATTTCTGAATTTATTTTAAAAATAGATTTCACTAGAGTCCATTAGCGTGTTCTGGGATTGGATATGTGTGTAAAATAAAATTGGGCAAATGTGTAGCCTTTTTTTTAAACTGGAAGTTTATATAACTTTCAACTCCTTTTTCTGCTAATTCCCATTTATCTACATAGTTTTTTACTCTAATTTAGGAACAACATTATTCGAATAACAAAACTCTTTAGAGTATACTTACAAACTTGTATCGGGTTAATTTTTTTTATATAACTGAGCCGACTGTCGACTGCAACGTTGTATTATCCATATGACAGCAGTGTAACAATGTTTGTTATGCGATCATCTCTTTTGCAATTACAAGCAGAAGTGTTGTTGTATTGTTTGAGCCATAATTTCTACAAATGTTGTAGGAAACACTCAGCATGGGGTACACTGGGGCATCAGCAAAAATTGCTCAGTGGTTCACGGTACACAATCGTTATAATAAGTAAACCATCATCCTTGAAAGTCGTGCAATGCAACTAAACTAAACTTAGCCCATAAGAATGAAAGCATAATAATATGAAGCTCTCATCCTCACTCACTTTTTATAACACACATGTTTACATAAACCATTATAATTCACTGCAAAAAAGCAGAGTATCACAAGCATCAACGTCACTGCCGTCATCAGAGCATCAGAAGAAGAAGAAAAATACGCTTCAAATACTTCCACAACAGCTTACTTAAAATGCACAACAAGTCCACTGGTCATTAGCAGAAATTATACATGCTGTACGTGGGCAATTCCCCAGCAGTAGTAGTAGTAGTAGTACTAACCCATCATCGTCAACAACGATAAGAATGAGACGCTTTTCTTTCCGTCCACATTTAATACAATTTATTGAACCACTCCTCGTACAAACATCATCATCAACTACTATTTCTGTTACAAAAACAATTATTATTACCGTTTTTTCGTTTTCCCTGTCATTTTTCAACAGACAACAACATTTTTTGTACAAGAGACTCATACTAAATACCAACCACATCTACGACACCGTACTAGTAGTAGTAATAATTGTGCACACATATGTCATGCGAACTTAATTTTTACAAATAATATTATCATGCGCATCCGACCAGACAAAGCCGCATTATTATTTATCATTGTTGTTTCTTCTAATTCTCTTGCTTGTTGATCCTCAGTCAATAATTAATAGTAATGTTTTAATGTTTCTTATGAACAATAAACATAATAAGTGTAATAATCATAATGACTACATACACTGCAGCAGCAACGGCAGTAGTGTAATGAATCATGGGAATCGCGGGAATACAAGGTGACATGTACTATTTACATTAGTACCATAAGAACCATTAGAGGCAAGCCCAATACATCCTTCCGGAAATATTTAATGTGTATACCTGTATCTTTTTTTATCCCTCGACTTGCTCAGCGAACTTGTAGGTAAACATACATACACCCACTTACATCGCATAAATTTATATATTGTGTACACAGGAGCGAAATTTTTGTGGATGAAACGACTTGTGTGTGTGTGTGTGGAGTAGAGAAGTATATAACTTTGCCTTTATTATCTTAATTGATTATTTTTTTATACTGTTTGTTGTTGTGCTTCAAACTGAGTTAACAGCTATCAACATTTTTTTAATGGCTCGCATGTCAAAGAATTGACGAAGGAATGGCAAAATCACAATCGTAACAATAATTCATCATCATAAAATAAAATTATCCCTTGTATTTTGTTCTATTTACATTACATTAACCATTAGTATAAATTTTTTCATGTTTTTATGGGCAGATCAAATAGTTTTACATTGAAATGTGCAACTTGTGTATATGGAGTCAGTTAGTTCACACTAGTTCACACAACAGAGAAATGGGCAGGAAAAACTATTCTTAATGTTCTGTAATTATTATTTATTAATGCTTATAACTACTGTTGCGACTATATCGATGCACAACCTTTGTTGTAATGACCATATAAGATGGAATGAGTTTTTTTAATGCTCTGCTCACAAGTTCGGATATTATGCAGTACCAGCAAATGGAGGAATTCCATTTTGTTTGTGTATCCAAAGAAGAATCGACAATAATGGTAGCAGCATAATGCCAAATATGTATGTATGTAGTAATCTTTGCCGACATCGTTTTTAGTGAGAAACACATCACTTGTCATTAGTAAACATAATATTTATTATAACTCTTACAACCGACCACAACCATCAAACAGATGGATAGATAGAGAGAGGCAGGTAGACAGGCAGGCAAACAAACAACGTACGAAGAAAAAAATGAGTTTTGCTGTAAAAGATGAAGGAGTTTGATAAAAAGGAAATACTCAAGTCAAGTGAGTGATACTGCTGTTGCTGCTCCACCGTTGCTACTACTTTTGTTAAGTGGATAGAAAACTTGGAAAAATTGCAAAAGTACATAATATCCATTTAAAAATTGTGTGCAAGCGCTAATAATGATATGATGGGATGTGATGTATTCAGATGATATGATGATGGCCATCCGTCGTCCCAAAGATGTACGTACGTTTGTGGACCAGACCAGAGACTAGACACTAGACACCAGAAGCAACAGCTATAATGGCATATATTATCATTGTTATTGTTACTACAAGTTATATGAGTGTTCTGACGGGAAAGCTGAAAAGAGAAGAGTGAGATGGATGATAGATAGGTAATAATAATAATAATAATATTGCTAAGAATTGCGCATAAATATATAAGATGAGCTAGTAGAAGGTTGGACGGATGGAATACTCATTAATTTCATATTCCAAGCAGAAATTCAACCGAGTAACATTAGTGTAGTGCGGGAGCGGCATATTGCAAAGGAAAAAATGAGAAAAATATAAGTACACAATGTAAATTTGTATTTATTTTTTACGACGATGATGATGTGGATAAAGCAAGTGTGTAGGAGGAGGGAAGAGAAGAATAAAAGAGCCAAGTTTGTAATTTTAATAATAATAGAACAAGTGTGCGAAAAAATATAAAGATGTTGTGGCGATGTTCATGTATGCTGACTGACTGATGATGATCGTGATGATAATGATGATGATGTTCTTGATGTCTTTCAGTGTGTGTACAAAATACCTACTATATCTATATATATGCAATATTTACAACAAGTTAAGTGCGGATGCTAGTTTGAGTGCATGAAAATCTGTTGCAGTAATAGATATGAGCAATAAAAAGCAGAGCAAAAAAAGGAGGAGGATGTAGGTACATGACTTGCGTATTGTTAGAATAATAAAAAAAACTTGTATTTTGGATGAGTTGTGGTAGTGGTTGTTGCTCTAGTAGAAGTAGTAAATAATTAGCGATTACTTATGCTCACAAACAGACATGAGAAAATAATTATGATGACCAGTATATAATATTAGCTTGTAAAGTTGTATAGTGATTGAGAAGCATGAGCAACACGTTGTTCGCATTCCATTCCACAGCCAAAATGAGTTTAGAGCAAAGTAAATAATAAAAAAGTACAAGCGTAAAGATTAAGTTTAAATAAAATTGCATAATCGAATTGAACGTCTTCGAACCTGCAACATGGTTTACACATTATTAATACAAAAATAGACAAGACAAGATGTACTTATGTATGTATGTTTTACTTGTCTAACCTTTATTATGGGAACTCATTTGCAAAGCTTTTGTACTTCTGGAATTCTCTTGTAGTTGCTACCAGACTTAATTAGTCTCTCAGAGCTGTCAAATTCATTAGATGGGGGAATTCTAATTCATAATTTATGTATGTAACTTTAAACTGACCTTAACATTAAAAATCCAATTCTCCAGTTACACACATACTGTGAGACAGAAGAAAACTGCATAAAAAGAAAACCGTCACCGCACATGGCAAACTTAAGGATAATGATGGAGTAGCAATGAGCAACACATCTTTTATATTTCATACATTCTAGCATCTTGTTCTAGTTTACTGCTTCCTGATAAAAATTTCTCTTATGATTTTGCATACTTTTATCCCTAAAAATATTTTTTTCAATTTCTTCCACCAAGTTAAATTGATACTCTACGGGAGCACGTAATAATGGTTGTGAATTTTAGTTTTTCCAAATAAATATTCATTTTCCCCAGTTCACACGAATTGAGCTTATCGAAATATCCTGTTTTTCTATGTTTCTTTTAGACCAGCTAGATCTCGGAATAACGTGCAAGCATCATCATCGTCTTATCATCATCTGAATTCAGGTGGCAGCATTTCCTTGAGACCTACAAAAACGGGGCAATTTTATGAAAACTATAATAGCATTTTATTTATACAGACATTTACTAAAACAGCGATGACGAAACCGATAAATATTGTAGACAAGCTGTTGTATATATAGAATCTCTAATCTCTTGTGCTTTTTTATTTAGGTAAGCATTTTCATGTAGGCATGAAAATGATAATTAGCTTGTAATTACTACCACCAGAGTACCATCGTCATCGGCATACCGTATTATTATATTTGCTTGCATTATTATTAAACTGCCGATTGGCAACATAACTAATTGCAGTAGGTACCCTTTTGGTATTACGTTCAGCAATGATATTGTATTATTATAATATCATTATGATAATAAAAGATGAGAACGTATCCAAGATTGCTGACGTTTTCTGTTGCTTTATAATAATTGCATTGAAGTTTTTTAGAAGAAGTACTTAGATTTATGTAAACTTGCCTAATAAAGTACATACTATATTAATAATAACATCATTAATTCTGTGCAGTTACACACAGAGGAGTACTCATATACACAGAAATGGTAGATTTGTCCGAGGAACACATTACACACTTTTTACTGTACCTACATACTTTTGTCTGTATTATGTGTATAATATTTTTAATTGAGGAAAGAATTAATTCATCATGTTGAGTTGAGTGTGTGTGTGTGTGTGTAAGCAAGAACCACACAACAGCAGCAAAAAAGTGATATTACCATTAATCATAACTTATAACCTTTATGGTTCGGTTGTCTCCTTTTGTGATTTTTTGCTGCTTCCTAAGAAAGAAAACGTGTAAGTTTAATAGTTTATTTTACTCCATTATGTGCTGGCTCTTCAAACCATTAACTCATCTAAATACGTATGTTTGAAGTTATATATAGAGCAATAATAATAATTATTAGCCTTGTGCCTTGCGTACAGACAAATTGTAAAGTTGAGAAGAATTTTAGCAGAAAAATTGTGGTTGTTGTTTACTGCTGGTAGTATATAGTAGTATTATAGGTTGTGTCTCTGGCATTCGATACCCAATACACAACAACATCACTACCAACAATAATTTGTAAATCGGATATGAAATCTTGTAATAACAATCATCATCATAAAGCGCAAGCAGTAATCATACGGTAACGTCTCTACGATGCGAATGTGAACCACAAGAAGACATTCAAATCTTTGTGTGCGCACATGTATGTCTGCCTGCACAAGAAGAGAGAAGAACAATAACGTGTCCGCACATTGAATAAAAATCCACAACTTTGTTTTTGCTTTTTTTCCTGCCTGCCTTTGCACTGTGTCGGCAATTATCTTATGTTATATACCTAATCATGATAATATGTACATATCATTATCTCAATCGCGAATAATAATAATAATAATGATGATGATGGTGATGGTCAGCAACGCAGGTTTTACACGAGTAAAACATACAACTTTGAGTTTTAAAAATGAAAATGATATTATTTTTATTTTCCTTTTGCCACCTTTTTCATCAACCTCAAATTACACCGTTCAGAGGTACTCACTCGCTTCTTGTAAAACGCGTTGCTTTAACATTTCGACTTAATACCTTCATCATGAGTCTGCCGGTAGTGTAGATAGATGGATACATTTTATTGTTTACTGCTAAATTGTTTTTTTAAAATTCTTTCAAGGGATTTTCTGTGTAAGACTATACGTCTATATTTAACATAATGATATGAACAGCGAAAGAAACCTCACGAGTAAAAATTCCCTGTATTAAAAAACATTTTTTTTCTTACGCCTTTCATCAACAGATTATTTGGTTCGTAGATGCTTGAAGAAAGGCTGTCATTTCACTTAACCCTTTCTTTTTGATTATTGCAAAGAAGAAAAAAACAGCCCATTTTGCCACTAATGATTTCCAAACTGAGAAATAATTAAGATTTTAATGGACCTTAAAAATCATTATTACTCCTTCAAAAAAGTATAAAAAATATATATGTATATAGTTTTATCATGTATAAATACTACAAACATTCGGATGAACGTGCCTTGTGTTTATCCCATAAATATTTAATAATAAGCAGTAATGCGAACATTTTTTAAGGTTGGCTGAAAAACGAAGAAGAAATGTTTTAGGATTTTTTAGCAAAGAAAAGGTAGTTGTTATATACAAACATACCTATATGCTTAGGCATTCTATAGGTTTTTCTCGTTCGCTTTGTAAAAGATGAGAAGTGGCAGTTCTTCGGAATAATAATAATAATATGAGTCGATTATGACTGAAAAGTACTATTTGTTATCTATTATATACATTTATTATTATTATTTATTTTGGCTTTACTACTACTTCAAAGTCCTTTTTCTTTGTAACTCACCATTCAATGGAATTCTGTACCAGAAACAGCAGAGGATGGATGGATGGGTTGGCAAAGGCAAACCAGTAGACAAACGGAACGGATGGATGGATGAAGAAGGTACACACAAGTTCTGCTGCTTGCTGCTGACGTGTTGTGAGATTTACGCTAAGCACAAAAACATGCACAACTACAAATGAGCGAGAGCAGAATAAAAAGAAAAAAAGGTAGAGAGGAGAGTGAGAAGGATCGCTCTTTTGTTTTTGTTGCAACTATTTACAGATTAGATTACACGAATGATTATTTTAATGTCTGCATGGAATACATGCAGCGAGAAAAGAAAAACAACAGAAAACACTTTGTACCAAATAAGCACAAGCAAATTTTTTTATCTTCGTCGGAATAAACGTGTTCAGAGTAGGTACCATTTTCACTTACAATAAATTACTAATTCATTTTGAACAGCGTTTTCAGCAAAAAAATATTTAAGCTTGGCGCATCATCGACATATAAAATGTACTATTACCATCATCAAGACACGTATTGACGGTGGTGTCGTCGTGACTCCAGTCCAGTCTCAGAAAAAGTGGATCCAGCCAGGGAGAGACGTGAAGTGTAGGTAGCAGGGGAAATGATTATGCACTCACCATGTTCATGCAGAAGAGCACACAAATTCTATTACGTTGAATATGAGCAAAAGTTGCTCTATTTTCCAACGCATTTAGAAAAAAAATATATGTTTGCTTGGTTGACTGCGACTGGCTGGTGGGGAGTCGAAAAAGAGTGCCGGCTGCAGCATTACTTCCCTGCTATATTTAACATTAAAAACAAATGAGAAAATTGTGCAAGCTGCTACTGGTCTTAACAAAATCATTAAATTAGCAATATGAAGAATTTATACCTAGGTGTTTGTATATATTTATTGCTACTTTTATAGCAACAGAGTCTGAGAAAATTATACCAGATGGTTTTTACTTTTCTGCACAAAACATGCGTTTCTTCTTTAAGAAAAAGTACTTTGCCGGCCATTAATTTTGACATTTTTAATATGTAAGTTTACTTAGAATTGTGTGTAAAACTAATGAATAAACAGGAAATATTAATGCCGTTGCTCATACCAAGAAGGAAGCTAAAAAATTTGGTTTTTGGTAGTTTGACCTCTAATCAAAACAATATTATTAATTACGTGTCAGCTGAAAGTGTTATTAACTATTAACTAAATGATTTTGGAGGCAAACTCAGTTAAATCCCTTTGAATTTAGGTTGCGTAATATACAACCCTTTGCCAAATCTGATTATTAACAATTCAATCATTAAAGTTTCAAATTTTAATCTGAGTAAACATGAAAAATATAAACATCAGCACGCAAAATTTGAAATTCAATGTTGAGAGTTGTGAATGTTTTGTGAAGGTACAAGAACTTCTTAAAAACCACCCTTAACTGCAGTTATGGTTCAACGAGCTTGTTGGCGTCTTTCTCATTTTGTTTGACCGATAGCATATTTTAAGTCTACAAAGGGATCGTTCATTATACTGTTCCGGGTAACTCAGCAAGCTAATTGCTCTCATTGTCAGTAAAAAAAGTCATCTGATAAAAAGAAAAATTCTACGTATAACTTACAATGCAGTAAGTATTATTATTAATTTTTTCAAGATATCTGAGAAATAATTATAAGCTATTTATGAACAGATGAACTTTTGAATTCTCCATTATCCAAAATGCATACTACTTATTAGCACTGATGATAAGAAAAAGACACGTTCCGTGGGAGATGCCATTTCTAATGAATCTCACAATACCCAATCGTACGTGAGGTGTAAACAACTTTGAATGTTCTAATAATGGTATGTATCAATATCAGCTTTCATCAATAATATCAAAAGAAAGAGTAAAAGGTACCATTGTAATCTGTTATCGGTTAAATTGAGATCAGCTGGCGATAGTGATATATTTTTTTCTAGCTATTTATCATTTTCCGCTTACTCACATATTAATTTTTATAATTTGCCGTCCTCAAAAACTGCATTTATGCTTTTACAATATATCATAATTACCTGAAAACTTTTCAGACACGTTCATATTTATATACTAACCTTTCCAAAAAGTATTTTTCAATTAACGTGCAAAGTCACTCATAAATTTCATTGAATGACCATTCATTCATACCTGCTAATTATTGGTAGTTTGAAACATCCTCTTCTCTTCCTCAACTCATCACTTAAATTTCCCTACTCATTTCATCATCATCACCACCCACGCAATATCTTCCTTTCATTCGTTCATTTATTTTTGTAATGACAGGTATTACCTGTTTTTAATGGAGAAAAAATCAGTTTTACAAATCAGCATCCTCCAACTTGCATGTACACTACGTGAAATGATTTCTTTTTTTAAAGAAAAATGAAATAAAGTTAGAATACTCCGTGCAATTCAACAAAATTGCACATTCTATTTATTACAGTCTTGACCTTATCAAAGATTTTATCATCGTATCTAACACACATCGTCAAGATCATCGTCACGATCATCATCATCATCATGATCCACTACAAGACAAAAGTCATTAGGGTTTCTATCATCCAATCTATCACAGAAAAAAATAAGATGTATACCACTCATTGCCACTCTATATTGCAATTACAGTAAACTAAAAAGATAATCAGAACCAGATAGGCATCAAAACAGCAACAAATTCATTCATAAATAGTTGCACTTTTTTCAGTGATAGTGAATGTTACTATTAAAATAATAATGCAAAATTGCAAAAAAAAATTTGAAGCACAATATTCAATGGGGGTAGTTAATGGTAGTAAGTAGTATGCATCCATCACCTGAGTCAGTCCCCACCATTCTCAGTATCAGTGATAGAAATGGATAATAATTATCATAAATAATAAATGCGTATCACAAATCATCATCACACGACATGGCTCTGTTAGCACTTGACTTATAATTAGATTGATGGCGAACGCGGATAGCGGACAAACAAAGGGAGGTAAAAAAACCTGCATAATGTAATACTATGTAGCTATGCTGCATGTTAGCATAAACGCTATAAATTTTTAACGGGCCAATAACCATTGACACTATATTTAACGCAAAAGTATTAAGATAAGTTTAATATTATCATATTGTAAGTATACGTTCCGCAAATGTAGCACTTTTAGAAGTTATCATCTTTAACTTTGAAATTCTCAATAGTAAAAATGTTGTGGTTGGTTGAGCTCCTTTTACCGGTGCAGTTGTCATCTTATCATCAGCATCATTATCAAAGTCATTAAAAAAGCAAATTCTCATATATATATGCCAGCAGCGTATAAATGGAAACTTTAACTAACATACCTATCTGAAAAATCTCCTAATTTAGTTTAAAGTTGTACATTCATACGATACCGCAGTCACTTTTTATCTTTACAACTGAATCAAAAATATCTATTAGTACATTTTGATAAACTAAAAGGCATATAGTAGGCATACTTTGCTTTTTTAATGAACGCGATTTATCAAATTCTACATACAAAATTAATATTCTTCTTTTTGGTTTTCCCCACATTGTAACTTGTTGTGTTTGAGAAACAAATTTAGGAAGCAAAATCGTTTCGGAAAAACAAAAGCGATGATGATGTCGATAAAACTAAATGTGGTCTCCGTGTACATCACGCCATATATAATGACAATGACAATACTGGTGATGCCGACGATAGTTTTATGAGCACAATACTGTATATTTCTGATGCCCTTTTTGAATGTAGGGGACCTCCTGCTGTCGAACATTGTTGTCACTGTGTGTGTAGAGCAGAGAGCAGCTACGAATTAACTGCTGTGGCATTGAGAAATGCATAAAGCATTTTTTATTGAATTGAGTTTTTTGAGAGTCTTCTTGAGCGAAGAGAGAGGAACAAAGTGGTAGCAGTGGCCTTTATATTCCCTTTCTCAATGTTTATGCACTATTAGTGATGTAATGTATTACGCACCTGTCGTCTGTTACCAAATAAATTAGCTTTTTTTGAGACCGATTAGCACAGGGAATATTAGAGACATACATAATATGACACACATGTAAGATTGCTTTTATTGCGTGTCGGTTGTGTGCAGGGAATAAAGAGATGGTTCTTCTGATGTAAAAAATATACATTTTAAGCATACTTACCAATTTGAATTGACAAGTCAGTTGGTCAAGTCTTTTATTGTAGATTAAATTGAGCCAATCTTCATCATAAACATGAGTGTATTTATATATTATTTTGTTGCAGTAAATAATAAAATGTTATGCATTTTTGTGACTTTTATCCCTACAATAAATATTTTGTCAAGCAATAATAATA
>JAHZMT010000527.1:0-16997 GCA_027743785.1 Sinhomidia bicolor
GCCAGCCAACATTTGTGCTGTTGATTGTTGTATTATTATACTATGGTTTTTACTACTACTACTGCTACTACTCCTACGAAATAATATTCTTTTCTTACCACACAACCAACTAACTACACGAGACAACCTTTTCCGAAATAAAAGCTTAAAAACTTGAAAAAAATTTTTACACTACAACTGCAACCTCTTTCTCTCGTACATATGGCCAAAACTAACTACCAATACTACTAAAAAAACTACCAACAGCAAACAACAAAGTATTGTTGCAGTTGTTTTGTTGATTCCTCCACTCCACCGATACAGGTTAGTAGTACAAGAACAGCATGCTTACGCTTACCTTCTTTCACCACACTCAAAGTTCAACGGTCCTACGTAAAATCTCTCTCTCTTTCTGACTACAGCGGCGAGACAAAAGACTATGTATATAATATTGCTATGCTCAAGCTGTGCTGTGCTGAGGATGACTACTTCTTTTGTTTTTGTTCTCCTCGCTGTTGTTCCTAGAAATTTCGCACATATCGTTTCATCGTCAGCAGCATAACATCATGCAAATTATACACATACAGGCACAATTGTACTCATTTGCATATTAGAAGAAAACACTTTCTTCGTCCATGTGTAATGTTCATGCTTATTATTAGTATTACTATATGGTGTGATTGGTATGGTGTAGTCGCATGTACCGCGAATGCGCGTGTGTGTACATCGTCAGTAGTAGTCAGATGTAGCCATTTTTATATACGTTTTATAAGTGCATACTAATAATACTAGTTAAGTTAACTAAGTTAACTTTAATTTTTTTTTTTTTTGATTTTTGTTGCATTTTTAGCCATATTTTTAGGTTAGTTAGTCACAATTATTACAGAATTTGCAGCATATTATCATCAGCAAAAATGGAAAGGGATAAGATTCCAACTGAAGTTGCAGCTTCGCAGAGGTCAAAAAGTACTTCAGTTTCTTGTGAAAGTGTTACTTTGGAGGAAGGTACAAGCATACGGACAACTGGATTTTCGAGAGGTTTTGTGGACGGTCGTTTTCTTTACGTAAGTTGTACAAAGTTGAATTTTTTAGTATAGAAAATTCAAATCTACTTAATGTTTGTGGCGTGTGTGTATTCGAAGTTTGTAATTTAATTTCTACAGAGAAATGCGGTGCCATGTGTTCCTGTAACTGGGACACAAATTAAGAATCATTCGGGGTTGGTCTCGTGCGTGACAAAATATTTACAAACGTACTACGTGAAACGTGTCTTGTCTCCTTTTGAATTCTATTTGGAACGCGAGTCGGATGCCAAAATAGAGGAAACAAAGCGTCACGAGAAAATGCAGGTGTACTATGAACGTGAAGAGGGAGAAGCTATTGAGGTGAGTCATTTTCTTTGTAAGATTTGTATTTGAAGTGTACATGGATGCACCATGCAGCTATTGCAATTTGCAAATAGGAGAACGCTAGCATTTACATTTATTGTTAACTTTACTGTTTACGTAGTATTCTATTCAGGTAAGCAAAATGAAATGCTATGCTTACTACGATCCTCACTCCAAAAGTTGGTGGAGAGTCCGTGTTCAAGACTTTGAAATTGATGGGGGCATCAACCGTGCCTATGTTTACTATTGTGACACTGGGAAGCAGGAATACGTTTTGTGCGAGTCCTTGAGGCAACTTTACCAGGAATTTCAGGGGGTCTGGGATTGCGTCATATTGAAGTGCTATCTTCAGGATGTTCTTCCTGTCAGTGGCGACCTGCATTGGTCCATAGAGGCAATAGCTTACTTTAAAGAATTAATTTCAAACCAACGCCTTGGTGCGGTTGTTTTGAAGGGGTCCACAAAACCCGTTGTAGAACACTCTCCAGATATGACAATCGACTGTGGAGTGGTTCTAACCGAAAAAGTGAACCCTGATGAACGACCTGATTCTATTAATTGGCTTATGGTAAAAATGGGATTTGCAAGATCTATTGGAATAATGTAAGCGCTTCAATGACGGCCAATGTAATTTACTGTGTAGCAGCATTCGAATGTAGAAACATTAATTTTGTTTTTTAATGGCGAAAGCAGGTCTAGTTCACCAGGGATATTGGATATCCAAGGGTTAGTTCCCTCCTTTTATATACCGGAAACCACGGAGGAGCCGACTTTGGAGAAATGCAAACAAAGGGAAATTTCACTTGAAGAATTACGTATCATTACAACTAAGGCCATGAATAGTTTCCGTCCTGAACAACGATATTGTCCTGTGTATCACGAAAGACCTACCAATGCAGTTAGCGGTTAAGTGAACAATTTTAAGCTAAACGAGCATTTTTCCGTTTCTATTGCTGTAATTTTAATATCCCGTTTTTGAATAACGTGTTTGTTTGTGTTTTTAGATCCTGATCATTACATTCCATTTAATATACGTGTGCGACTGGCTTGGGTGAGAATAAGCTTTGTGGTAGGCCCTAATAAAATATTTGTTCACACCAGAAATAAAAAGTTGGAGTTGAGGGCAATGGAAGCTGAGATGAAAAAGATTTGCACAAAGCTGCCTCAACCAGTGTTAGAATCGCTGCAACCTGGTTCTGTCATCACTTGTGACATGAAAGATCGCAAGCATCCGGATAAAGACAGTTGGTGTCGCGCAGTAGTTTTGAGTATTGATCTACCCAAGCAGGCAGTTACGGTACTTTTGGTGGATTATGGCATCATTATGAAGATTCACGCTTCCGTTTTATATCAGATAACAGACAAATATCGTTCAATTCCGTCTTTTGTTCATCGTGTTCATTTAAGTGACATTAAACCAAACTATGATGTTCCCCACTGGCATGAGACAATCAACAATGTGTTTTTCAAATACATTATCAGTCACGAACCGGATTTGCCTCTCTACTATGTTCACCTTCCGGATCATTTGGATATCCTCAAGTTTACTGACATTAACCAAGGTTTATATTTCAGTGACCTGACCAATAAATGGATGGTCGATTGTCCACAGCCGGCAGAAGAAAATGCGACCATAAACTCCATGCGAAATGATCCACTATTAGCTTCTTATTTTTGCTCACGACCAGTGCAAATTTATTATGAAGTGGCTGTCGACCAACTCCAGTTTTGGAAGTGTGCAAACTTATCTGAATATTTTATTAAGAGAGAATATGCCAAGTTTGTGAAACCCCAACTAGACAAGGATAAAATTCATCAAATTTTGAAGAATGGTTTTGGATCTTTGTAAAAAATATTTTAGTTTACTTATAATAAAATCACGTATAATTTATGTAATGATTATTGAGTATGAACGTAAACATGTAAACAACCCTTTTAGTTATTTTCAAAAAACTGATCAAGTTTTCCATAATGACAAGGTAGCTGGCTTGATGTTGCAAGGATGGCAAGGTACGTAAATTGTAAATGTTTGAAGAAGACTTATGCATTTGAAGAAATTGTAGCGGAAGATCAACGTAATTATTGTAAGCCGGTGAATTACATTAAGATCCCAATATGATTTTAGGTCTTATAGTACTATTCGTTATCCTTGACTACTTGTTACTTATAATAGCATAAAACATATACAGCAACATTTATTACTTAATAATGAAAACTTTTATGTGAGTGCCTGTGTCTGTCTGTAAACACAGTATCTAAAATTTTCCTTTCTATATACGTATACGACTATATGTGTTTTGTAAAGACAGTTATCGACAACGTTATATATTCAATTGTAATTTTTGATGAACTACATAACTTTGATGTGTAATAAGCTTTGACATTTTCGTTCAATACAATCGTGTTCAAAGTAAATGTGTAAATAACTTGTATGACTGTATTTTATTTACTGACGTGTTTTTGAAATGCATTGAAATAGTATTTTGAACTTTCAAGTGCATATTTTGTGCGCAATACATGCAATTACACGTTGGAAACATACTCATTGTGCATCTTGTCGTTTGATACTGCAATAACTTTCACGGAATGAATTTATGACAATAAACATCAAATTTTCTACATAAACTTGCTCTGCATTTTCTGATGACCGTGGCGATTTTACGATCGTCTTGGCTGACTGATGATTTATAAGTTCAATGCCCCTATTTATTTTCGTTCTCAAAAAAAATGTTTTGTCCCAGGAAATTATTTCTCCTGTATTTTTTCATTGTCGAATCGTGAGTAATTCATGATCATAATAGTCATCGCACCAATCTATTTCACAGGACACGCCACAATTTTTATGGTAGTAACTACAACAGAGCAACAGCGGCTTGATCGGCTTACTGTTCAAACAATGTTGCTTGCTGTTGCCTGAATGGGGACGTGTATGCGCTGGACGACACGATAAAAAGGATGACAATTTAAATTGCATGCAAAGTATTGGTTAAAGAACCCGTTATTCCACCGACTTTATCCGTGTGAGTTTTTTTGTCATGTAACATGATTTAATCATTAATAGCTCGTCCTAAAACCTAAAATTAAGGTATGGCTTCCTCAATGTACTTGTTTTTCATTGAAGTTGGTCATAAAAATTGTCAAAAAATGTGTATAATGTCTCTATTTTTAAATGTTTGTCCCCATTACGCCTTTTGGTGTCAGTCTCTCAGTTTTTGAAGGTAATAATTAATAAAATGACCATTTGAAAAAGCTTCAAACGTTTCGTTTTATTTATTTTTATTTTTTTATCTCATTCAATTTTGTAGTTAGAAGTTCAAATCCCTTATACCTAAATAAAACAACCTTAACTTTGTACTAAACATTGCCAAAATATATTTAATTAATGTTATTTATTTATTATTCTTATACGTGCACATGCATAAATACATACATATTTCTCTTTAAACGTTATTCCATGTAAAAAATTACAACGTATGCAACTAGTTTACTTGCTCTTTTAAAATATTTGCAGTTTAGTAAAAAGAGATTAGAGTTTGCTTAAAATCATGAAATTTCTAATACGTATTTTATATTTTAAACATATTTTGTAGGAATCGTCATTCGTCATATAACAGATTTTATACAATATCTTAGCCCCTGTACAAATTCATAAAATGAATAATTCAAGAGCAGTGAGACTGTGAGACCTTCAACCTTGATAATATACAATAAGGATGATATTTTTTAAATGAAATCTTTGATCTAGTCTTCTCTGGAACAATTAGTTCATTAAGGGGAACTCTGCGATCAAATCGGGGTTAGAATGTGCTGATTGATGGTATACCTTCCGCTAAAGTGCAAGTGTTCCTCTGTCCATTGCATAGTCTAAATTAACCTTTATTGACATAAAAAACACTTAAAAACTTCATGTATTATATATATACAAATGTACATATTACACTGTATGTACCTTTTGCATATACCTAGATAGATTATTTTATTCATTGTATTTGCAGACGTTGCCGATAATTCTACCTAAACGAGAAATCGAAATATAGAGAAACAGCGAAATGGAAATCACACAACGTAAAATTTGTTTTACATTAAAAACTGCATTTGAGCTATCAATGGATTGATTAACGATGCCAATCAATTTTGAGTCTGTATTCGAAACTGTATAATATTCTTTTGTATTTTACTTCTCATGTTGCGTTCCAAGAAATCATATCCGGCCGGAGGGACAGAGGGACATGGACAGACATTGAAATAAGTTGTCTAGAAATATACTTCCACTGTTTCATAATTCAGTTTGTTCTCATCAAACAGACCTGTATGAATTGATGTTATATTATGCCATACAATAATAATTCTCGAAACCAACTGCGTCGAGTCATGGAGAAACCTCAAAGTACGTTGATGAGGCCATTCGCTCACCTACAAACATGTTCAAAGATAACACGGAAGTCAACTATACTATTGCTTGTAAACTCATGGCAAAAGCCATTTCAGCAGGAGTCATAGGTAGTAGTAGGTAGCGTGGTAGTCTTTATTACATGAAGCCATGGCTTGGAACTTTGGGGTTCAGCTATTTTAAAATAGTGTAGTGTCCTAAAAACAGCCTCCCTGTTCGACTTTGTTTAGTATGCATCGGCATCATCAGCTATAATATTCTATAATTACATGCTATTTAGAAAAATCACAACCAACCATCCTCAGCTCTAGTCACTGACCAATGGAGTTGCGTGGTCAGTCTGTGTGCTTGTGCAGACTCTCTGTTGTTGTCCATCGTCATGTTTATGCTAATTTTGAAGTTATGATGACGAAGAGTTGAGGAGGGGTTGAGGAACTTCCACGGGATTTTGTTTAGAAAAACGTAACGTTGAAACAACAATTGTTCTTATCCACTACCTACCTGCCGTATTATATGGACTGCAAATTATGTAGGGATATCATCATCATGAGTCAAGTTAAATACCTACATACCTAGGATAGAAACGTTTGAATTATAAAAACGTTGAGCATTTTAGTATCATCTTTTGTCATCATTCTCAGTTCCAATCAACGCAGCTAAAATTTTAAAAATTTGGCGTGGCATACTTTCCCACATAGTAAACCTGTTGCATGGAAGAGCTGGGTTGAATATATATTATGATGTTGCAGTTCACAAACAACGTAACATTTTTGCACTACTGCTTGTTGTAACGGACTGCTAACTTAATTAAAATTAGACATAATACTGAAATACTGCTGTCTGCGATGAATGTCTCCAGTTGCAAATACTCAACAGAGTATATAACTGACAACATGACGGAGTTTCTCTAAAGTATTCATAATGTATGCATCACACTACCACAGACATAATAATGATGAAGAGAATAGAATTTCTCTGCTTTTTGCTTGGGGATACTTTCAACAATTCCACAGGTTGGTGAGTTTGCTATTCTGGCCTGGTTAACAGACGGCAAGGTGGACAGGAAGTTGATCCAAGCGCACACATTGTTGCCCTCTGCTCATGCAACAACAGGTTTTATTGCTGTGCTTGCATTGGGAAAGCTGTATGAAATATGGAATATAGCGTCCGTTGTTTACTGCTGCCTACACAAGATAACTCATTCCATTTTTTGCATTGTTGGATACAGAGAAAAGAGGAGACAAGGAGGGACTTGAGTTGAGTAGTTGTAATGGTAGCATTAGCTAGCATTATTATTATTATGACTACAATATCATGCCAATAATGAAATTGTAAAGTCGAGTGGAGCATGAAATATTTATTTCCTTTACCACCCACCCTCGTCTACCTTTGACCATTTGGCTTCTAGTAGTATGTTAATGGCATGAGATATTTTTTTGAGAGAATAATGTACTTTTTTGTGAATCGTATTATTGTCCTCATCATGATCGTCATTACAAGATCGTAATACTCATTCCAACATCCATTTTAAAAACGCAACAATACCGAATTATCCATTCTCCCCTGACGCCAACCCTTGCCAGTGTGATTTCTAAAGTTGAATTGTTCACATCAACTCGATCGTTGTTGTCCGCCAACTGGATTGCCATCTAAAGATTGTAGTAGTTTGTTTGTTGAAAAAAATGGGGATTTGGTATCAAGTAAATGAGAAATAATAATAGTCGTTGTCAAGTGCTACTGTACAACAATAGTTTAGGGAAACTGTACTACTGCCTATAGCTTGCTGTGGCAAACAGTGATATATGGGCAGAAAGCAACCTACTTTACGAGCCACAGTCACAGCATATTTTTTTTCTTTTCCCATTGTTAACCATACATAGTAATAATAATAATAATAATGTTCTGGTGGTGATGCTAGGCTATAATATTAATAGCAGTAGTACGGTGATGGGAGAAGACGAGATTGTTGAAATATCGTGATGATGATACTGATGATGCGCTATTATCATCATACTACTTGTTATTGTTTTCATTTTCGCCATTTTTATATTTTTATGTGAAATCTAGTTTTAACTGCGCGTTTTTACTTTTTTCCATTTAAAATACAGTAGTGCAGCGTTAGTGCTTAAACTGAATTTAGTTTTTTTGTGCTGAAAAAATAGTAAACTCATAGGATTTATTAGTATTTTTGAGAAGACGAAGAAAGTTTTAATTTTTACATGAATGTTTAACAAGCAATATTAGTGTAACCATGTGTGATTGTAATGTAACTTAAGTAATACATTTTTACTACCAATTAGTGCAAGAAACAGGAAGTTGCTATTTGAACGAGTGAAAAGTTTGCCAAGTATTTAGTGTATATTCTCTTGGCTTAAAGAATCAACCTATTAAAGTGCGTAATTTTTTTTGAAAACTTCATTATTACCAACAAGTTTGAAAACGGATTAAACATTTGTAGGATAGATTCCAAAGTGTTACGATTGGGCAGGATGAGGGCGAAAAGAAAGGTAAGAAGAAGAAGAAAGCCTAAGAAAGCTTACAAGGAAAAAAAACATGGGGCAACCTGCACAACTCTTTCTCTCGTACGTACGCACGCACGCACGCATTACAACTCAACAGTATCCAAGCAACAAAGGCTTTCTCTTAAAAAAATACCAAGTACAAGTGCCTCTCATATGAGCAAACAGGCAGGTTTCTTGTTTGTCTCACAGAAAAGGAGATGGGGTTAGATTCGGCCTTGTAAAAGACCGCAGATATCCATCCATCAACTATCAAGATTCAAGCAACAAAGCAATACGCTGCCTTGCGCCTACCATCTTCTACCATCATCTTCGTAGACTTGCTAGTTGCTTTACATCATTTTAAAGCAATGTCATACCTACACACATACTCTCTCTCTCCTATCTCTCTCTCTCTTCATCTAACCATCATCTTCGTAGACTTGCTAGTTGCTTTACATCATTTTAAAGCAATGTCATACCTACACACATACTCTCTCTCTCCTATCTCTCTCTCTCTCTTCATCTATCTGAATACTGCATTAGGTTCTCTTACACTTTTATTTATTTGTAGCTTTATTGTGTTATATTACAAGATTCTCTGTATCATGCTCACAAGAATATACGTAAATTGTATTAGAATGTTTTAAAAGTGAAGGAATCTAGCAACAAGTGCTTACGTCAAGCGTTCATATTTGTAGCTTGTGTTATATTACTAGATTCTCTGTATCATGCTCACAAGAATATACGTAAATTGTATTAGAATGTTTTAAAAGTGAAGGAATCTAGCAACAAGTGCTTACGTCAAGCGTTCTCACTTTACTTTCACTGTTTTTGTTTTCGTTTCTTTGTACTCGCTCCATACCTACTTTTGTGCCTTATGAAGGTGAAGTCTATCAAAACTTTAATTTCCTGTGTTGTCGCAATGAATCTCAAGCTTTTCTACTTTTTTGCTTCTATTCCCCGTTTCGCTCTTTTGTCTTATTTTTTAGAGAGCATGCATGAGAGAGTGCACTCTTCCATAGCGCACCATATTTTTTCGGTTCCTTGGTTCTTTAGCGTGAATATACAAGGCAAGTAAATAGCATGAGAGGCGGAACTAACGACCAAAAAAACAAAACATCAAGTCATGTATCGGTTTCTATAATACCTGGAATTTAATGGAAACCTATAGTTTGCTACTAGTAACATTTATGCTTATCAAACTCATGAATATATCTTATGCTGGACTAATCCAATTTTTATACTGGCATGATGAGTAGACCATGATCATCCTAACAAAATTTGCCTTGTTATCGCTTTCAATATATTTGAAAATGATACGTATATTACAAAATCCGAGACGAAAGTTTAAGTGGAAATATTGAAAATCACGATGACGTTGATAAAATATGATAGGCGAAAAGAAGACGAGCTTAGCCTATTTAATTAGTCAAGGAAGGAGCACACACTGCGTAACAATGCATTTCATTTTGCGCTGAGTTTGACTGTTGCTTAATCAGACCGATCATTTTTTTCTCTAACCTGAATACTATAATCATCATCATCATCGTCGTCATTATTACAAAACTCCCATGTTGAAGATCACCCAAAAATAATTAATTACGCTTGCGTTCCAAACAAACAAAACATTTTTTTGTAATTTATTGCACTTTCTTTTGTTTCATCATCATCGCTTGTGTATGCCCTCAGAAAAAACCCATGCATAAAAATATGTAGGTACAAGTGTACCTACATAATATTCATCCATCAGCATTTTTTGCCATTGCATTTGCAATGGTTGCATTGATATATTATTAGGGAGGCCACGTCAGGTCAGCTACACTATCACCAAAGTTTTTTTTCCACTTTATACAATGCTCAGCACGAAAATAATTTTTTTTTGTTAAAAAAAATGGGGAGACGTAGAGAGAGAGATATTCAACTGGTGTCTAAAGTCATTTCCTGTTTGAAGTCGTAAACTTGTTGCATCATCATCATGATTATCACGGGATTAGCAAACCTTACAAAATATTTTAGCATGGTATAACATGACTGTGTTGCAGAAGAGCATACATGTTCAATTCAGTAAAAAAAAGTTTGAAAAGAGAATTCAAGCATTGCGTACTTTTCAATAATTGTAATAATAGTGTGCATGGAAACTTTATTATATTGGGTCATCTCGTCATAATAATGTATGCATATTGTATGTACGCTCAAATAATTTTGGTGGACTTTTGACTAGAGTTGTGACTGAAAGAGTGACTAGCATTATTTATTGTTGTGGCAGATGCTACTACTGGGCATCATTTATTCTAAACATAGTTTTTGAGGACATTCTCGAAATCTATTGTAGAGTCCTTTATTTACACTGTTTAAATACTACTAACTATGATTCATTACATTGCACGGTTTGACTACCAAAAAGGTAAACGCTAGTTTTAACGTTGTTGTACTCTCCGCAAAGCAGATTATATATTTTTAAAATATTTTTTTATATGTATCACACGATATCAGACGATGATTACCAAGCTGGGGGTCATTGTAATGCTTGCTTTTTTTTTCTCTCTCTCTCCCTCTCCAAACGTTTATCGTGATTGTCATCAATCGTGATATGATACGAATTTCAAATCCACACATAAATAAAAATGTATTCACTGAGGTTTTGTAATAATGTGGGGATTTTTTCTAGCATTCATTGTTACGTTAGCATCATTACTACTATAAATATGTTTTTATACACAATACGGTATGATGATGACGATGATGTCGTGTATATTACTGTCTGTCATGTAGTCACCACAGTATTGAGCATTATATATTGTGATCACCAAATTGTTGATTTTTGTTTGCTTTTCATTGGAATTTCAATGCATTACGCACACGTTGAAATGTTTTATCCAATAAAAATATCCACAACCACACCACCAAAAAACTACTAGTGTCGCAAGGCAACAAAGAGTAAACCAACAACACGAGAACAACAAGTGAGCGTACTAGCTTTTTATTCTCTGTTTATGTCGGACAGACAGCAAATATGATGATGATAATAATGACGGAGGATGAGTCTTTATGTATTTTTCATTGTTGCAGTAACTCAATGGAAAAAGGTTATTTTTTTATTTTTTTTTGTTATCGTCATTATACTGCCAACAGTATTGTTCATGCAGTCTCATTCACCCTATCCATCACCACCACCACCTCCACCACTTGATAGCATCCTTCTCCCCTTTAGCGTCATAATAATGCAGAACAGGGCATTCTGCATAATATTATTGCATCCCTTTTTGCATTCCTTATATATGAATGATACATTTTTGGCGTTATTATTGCTCTTGGTGGTGATGATGATGGCGTTCCGCTCCAGTGATGCTCAGCTCGGTAGCAGTGAACTGTTGGGTTACATGGAGTCACTCGGGTTTACCCCTACTGAATTTCTAAACAAATAGATGAAATACGATACAAATGGTGAATTATGCACCATTAGTAGGCATTAAAGTAGTTAAGTACCTAGTCTCCGTGGTGACGTATTTATAACCTGCTACACTATTGTAAATACTGACTAAAGTATATTATCATATTTATTTGATGGATTTAAATTTTTATGTTATTATTCGTTATATGTGAGCTAACCACTTCTTCAGTACGCTTTAGATTATGTTCACATATTTTCCAAGACATGCAAGGAACAGGTGTGTACTAGTTTGTATGTCCAAAATTAAATATATATTTGCATTTTGAAACACTGTAAATAAATAGTAGCCACAAAAAACGTAACAGCGGACCGTTTTCTTTCTCTCTCACAATCAGTCTCAGCTAAATTAATGCGTCTGTTGTACATTAGATTTATGGTTTCGTTGGAATAGAATTGAGTCTTCCATCACAATCATTGTTATCATCATGTCAGATGCTCTCATTTTTTCTCTCTCATAAAAATCACTATTTAAAATTTAGGGATACATATACCGTCCTGCATCAAATGAAACGGAAATCACCGTTCTGTTTGGTTACTCACTGCTACTGATTTTTATGTGTCGAGTAGGCATTTGTTATTACCATTATTATTATTGTTATTGTTGTTGCTCTGCTGTACAGTTTGTGTATGTGCGGGTGAAGCAATCCAATTGATGATGACGATGACGACGGCAGCGATGTGATGTCTGATGTTTATTTTGTGGTTTTGAATGAGAATTCGCAACGGCTAACATCTCTCTCGCGTCCTTACTATTGCGTTTCTATTTATTTATGCATGCACATAAATTTCCATACAATACCTACCTGTACACAGACGCTACAACCACCTACTTCGTGTTAATTCAGAGAATGCAATTATTTTAGGTTCCGTTAATTTTGCTGAAAAAAAGAACACAGAGAGTAGTAGTAGTAGTGGTAGCGTCATCATCAGCACACAAGATTCAAATTATATTCATTACATAGAAAAAAACGTTCTCCACACGGACGGTTGACTGTTGGAAGTTTTATGGATGTGTATATGGGCGACAAATAATGCTGATTAAATGATGTCGTGCCTCTTCCTCTCAATCTCTTTGTGTCCATGTTGATCTATTTTCAGACACAAAAGCCTCACAATAATGTTACAAGTTTAAAATCAATGAATGAATGAATTTTTTTCCCTCGACGTCCTGTGAATACACGCTTTGTTTATCGTCCTATAAATATGATAATCAGTAATCAAGATATTGATAGTGGTTCTATACACTTAAAATAAGTCAAAGGGAAATGAAGTCCTAGAACCATAAATTTTAAAATTTAATATCACCAGCATCGAAATTAATTCTTCTTTATTACAATAACGTTTGATCTACTTTAATAAAATCACAAACAATACAGAAATTGCCGAGAGCTTGTTTGTAAGCAAATTAGTATTATTAAAATTGGAGTCTGTCTAGCTTGTTGAAAGTTTTGCCCCCTTTCCGTCAA
This sequence comes from Sinhomidia bicolor, assembly GCA_027743785.1. NCBI lineage: Eukaryota > Metazoa > Arthropoda > Collembola > Entomobryomorpha > Entomobryidae > Sinhomidia > Sinhomidia bicolor. Next base: position 13,176 of record JAHZMT010000527.1, read on the forward strand.
TTTTCACTTGTTCTTTTATTGTGCTTTGACAGACAAGCAAGAAAAGTCATTATACATTAATTATTCTTTATATTTGAGTTATCTAGACTTATTATATAGCATCGTATGTAGGTATTTATTAATGATGATGTCAATGGAATGTATCTGTCTGAAGTTTAACGAACTTTCTGATCATCTCGTGAGGAGAAAAATATAAAAAAAATAAATAAATAAACTTATTTACCGATTCAGCTATTCTGATGTTACTATAAAGTTTACGTATATTGCATTTTTGTTGGTCAGCGTGGAGAAAAGCTAAATGGAAGGGTGAACTAGTGGAACGTTCACAAAGTTTAGCCTCTTTCCTGCTGTTGTCTGCGTATATACCTATATATTGTAATAGATGTACATTATCCTCTTTGGTCATTGGCAAAAAAAGTTGACATGGTGCTTATTCACTCAGAGTCAATCTGTAATCATGATGACATTCCGCTAAAAAATATCGAGGACAAAAAAGTAGCTGAACTAAAACGCGAGACGACATCGACGGAAGAGGATTGCATGCAGCAAACCAACCGTCATCCATTTATTTATTTTTCTCTCTATGTGATTCCTTTTTTAGACTACTTGTTTGTTTTTTTTGGGAAAAAGTCCATGAAACCTTAATGTACAGGAGTAAGTGATCTCGTCCTTTTCAAACGTTTCGCTTTGCTTTGATTGAGTGAGTAGCTTCGGCAACATTAGTAATGCATAAACGTGGAAACGGAGGTTTGTGCTGCTGTCATCATGATCAACCACTAGTACGTTTAAAGAACTGTGTACAACGCTTTTCTAATCTCCAACAATAACATATTTTTCTGTGCGAATCCTGTGACAACGATGGCAGAAGAGAGGGAGACAGAAAAAAACTGTCAATGTCCTTCCATTTCATTTTTCTATTATTCAGAGCAAAAGCAAATAAAATGATGCACATACGCAGTAGTAGAAATGACAGCACAATGAAAATATAGTTGGGTAAATTTTAGAGCATAAAATTTTTAAAACAGCATCGTCGGTAGTCATTGTGGATTTCCCTTTGCAATATAATTCCTCCTAACCGCATGGTTTCGACAATAAAAAAAGTCACAATAAAATAAAATCATGGAGTCATCACTAAAACCATGATATTGGATACTGTACGCTATGTTTACAGAACATGTTTCCTGTTCCTTCCAAATTAAGAAAAAAGTCTGAACGGAAGCACTTTGCACAAATGGTGCTAAAATGAAGAAGTCCTTTGCCCTATTGAAGAAATCAATACTATTCCCAAAGAATTTTTATGTTTTGTATGCCATTTTAACTGTTATTTCATGAGACTCCCCAAAACAAGTGAAAATTATATGAATGTATGTATGATTAACTAATAAAATTATTAGTGCACTTGTTGCAAAAAATATGCAAAAACCTGCTTGTAAGCTGTACCTATTATAATCTAAATTTAAACATCTCACCTTTAGAACTAGAAAATCTTTTCTTCAGCAAAATGCATACATACAAATTCATTATGCAAGCGTGTAACAGAATATGTAGATAAAATATTACTTTAAAATGTTTGTTGGAATTAGAAAATTAATAATACATGTATAGTGCGTAGGATTTTTTTTGGGAAATATACATGTAATATATGAATGCATACAGCGATAAAGTTTCAACTAGCCAGAAAAGTTTGATGCTCTCTCCCACGCTAACAGTATGTTTCTGCTCTACTATGAAACCGGAAGTTAATCCGACGTTTTCATCGTATACAATATATCGGTAGGCGAGCATACTGATAATCATACCTTGATGATGGTGTGCTGGGTTTGCCTAGCATGCTGCTATACTTACGTATTGCTGCTGTCTGCACACAAGAGAAGGAAACTAAAGAGATTGCAATTTGGGGTATGGATGTATGTAAATGTGATAGCAAAATAGCATCACTCTTTCAAGCAAACTTTTACTTCTAACTTGCAGACCAATTCTTTTATAAGTCTCCCTATATAGGGTTTCATGTCTACAACCTAGCAACATCAAAAATGTAGCCACCGATAACTTGCTCTTGTGTATAATGTTGCAGTAACATTGAAATGCAAATTATTAGGTTGTTTATTATTTGCTTCTTTCCGAAGAACATGCTTAAAAACAATATATTAATATTTCGCGATTTTATACATGTTTGTATTTCCAAGAAAATTTCAAACTGTGCGTACGGCTCATTAAATTTTGTCAACCATTCTGATATACATATTACGACGTGGTATCATTTTTCTACATTTCCCAGGTAATAATTATGCATTCTCGTCAAAAGCCAACCTGCTTCCTCATTTTCATCGTGCTTGAGAGTCCATTATGGGAACATACAATTGCATTTATTTCAGTCAGTATGATGGACATGTGCAAGCTTGTGTTTTTTTGTAAATTTGAAAAAGTGACCACACCCAATGGGTAGCCAACGAATTTTATAGCAAGTAAAATTAATGTAAGTAGGTACATGTTCTCTAACTTGTATTGCATTTTTTTGCAAATGTGCCTCTCCCTGTAAAGAATGTTTGATGAAATCCATTTATGTAAGCGTAAAGTAAAAAAATTTTTACTTTTTTTGGTAGCATTGTAGATACGATTATAATTTAATTAGTGTACTCTCAAACTGCAGAAATTGATTTCTAAAAAATAAAATAGAATGAGTTGACATGAAAACAAAGAACTAGCTTGTGACCAAATGAAATCTCATGCGCAGTATTTAAGCCTTTTATAGAGTGGACGTATGTATGCAAATAAAAACGCATAATACTATTGCAGACTGCAACAACGAAGCGAGAGAGGTAGAGAGAGACGTGACATGCTTGCAAATTGTACAGATCCATCGACCCTGTTTCATGAAAACGTACGTGAGGAGGAAACCACGTTTGGGTACAGGATTTTTTTGGAAATGAATAAATTTCGCAGGACAACAAAGTCGACTTACATGTATTTTTTGTACAAGGAATAAGTTTACTTGCTTCTTAATGAAACCCACGCAGCAGCTAACAACAGTTTGCTGTTCCCGTATGCATGCAAAAAACTGCATCCATACACTGTCTCCGATTCGATGCTCCCACATCACACATTAACGTATCCCTATTCATATAATACGTGAAATTATATTCCTACCGTCAAATGTTTGATTTCATTACACGTTGAAGCTGACAAGCGCCTCCCCATGAAAATGCATAATAATAATAACAAAAAATAATAACCACAATTTTCCAAACCCCTTGCAACTAACACGTTTTTTAAAACGTTTGAACTGGTTTCCATTCAAAAATACAATGCCAAGGCGTGTAGCAGACTATTTATTCGATGAGCAGCAACAATGCCTGAAGTGATGCTTGTTGCGAATTTTAATTTTTTATGGATTTCATTAAACTGTCATGCCAGTACGGAGGAAAGAGTAGAGTGCGGAGGCAGCTCCGGTGTTTTTTGTTTAAGTTACTTATTTATATTCTCTTACAATAAGTGCATGTGTTTTTTTATAAAACTACTTGATCATCTCATGCTGTTGTCATTGCCATTTCTTATTACTTAAGGTTGACGGTTTCATTTTTTTAAAAACATAGTCTACATACATATCAGTCATAAATAAATGATAAGATTTACACGTGTAAGTTTATCACAGTAATTACTTGTTTTAGTGAAAGGTCTTTGCTACTATGTAGCTTGCTCCGGCCCATGCTAATTAATGAGTTGCTTGCTTTTACTCATAAAGTGCCTCCTAAAAACATTATTATTTTGAATGCTTTTGTTCGAATATTATACCACTCTTGCCAATGAATATACATATCATCA
>JAHZMT010000528.1:0-45024 GCA_027743785.1 Sinhomidia bicolor
CTATTATAGAAAACGTACAATTTGATACAAGCGCTGTCGACACAATATAATGCACAATAGTCAAGTAGAAAAGTGTGCTTGTACAATGAAATTTGTTTTTATTCTTTTTTTAATAAAAAAAAATTTCTACTTCTTTTGCAAAGATTTCAAACTTCAAAAAGGCAAAGTTTTGTGTGTATAGTAAAGTGAAGCACCACTTCAACTTTCCACCAAAATACACCCCGTATTTTAAGAGGAGATCAAGTTTATTTTCATTGTGGGTAGTACGCAGTTTCATACCATTACAAAACCATCGTTATCAATTCTCTATTATTTGCACGCATAGTAAAAAAGGTGGTAACATTCCAGTTTTTTGCTACATACTTTTTGTTATTTTTTTACCCTTTTAATACTTTTTAACATACAATTATATGTAAATATGCTTTTGAGAGGGTAAAACCAAAAAAGAATTTGAAGCGAGTTGAGTGACTACATGGCATTAGAAGTAAAAAAAGGAAAACGAACAAGACCATTTTTGTCATCGTCACCACCACCAACATCACCGTCGTCGTCATCATGATCCTCTGATGGGACGACCGCCAACGACAATTATTGTGTTCATTTGATTCATGTCGCTCCACAAACACACAACCAACTCATACACAACTTGAGGAGAAAGGAAGCATTATTATTAATATTATTATTATTAAGTATTTTGTTATAATTCTAATAGTTCATAAATACTGGCACAGCAGCAGCAGCAACACCATGGAGCAAAATAAGCATTAAAGTAAAACGTTGAAAATTTCTTTATTGGTCGCGGATAATAATGTGCTTTGTTGTTGCGTGTTAAACTCTGTTTCTCGTTACTGACGAAATGGGATTCAGTGGAAGCAAGAGTAAAATGTCTTTTTTTCTTCTTCTCCTCGTCTTCTTCAGCGTCGCTGTCGATGGAGAGTGACTGTTGTGTTGTGGTTGTGGAGTAGCACAAGAAAAAGCGAAAAAAAGTAAATAGAGTTTTAGACATTATATCTTTAAAGCTGATCAGCAGCAGCAGAACTGAAGTGAATCACGACGCGTCATGGAATGATAGGTGCAACCAACTAAAATGTTTGTCAATAGAATTCGGTAATGTCGCAAGTCATTAATCATTTTCTCGTCTTCTTCCACCATCCATCCAATACTTGATGCATATTATAACACTGCGTCGTCGTACGTATGTATACCATCAGCAACAACAACTTTTTCAAGTCCATCATCTCTTTTTTTCGTCTTCTCCTTTCATCCCGTATATTTTCCATCCCTTGATCTTTTTCCTCTCTTTTCTTTTCTTTCCTTTTTTGTATTGTGTTAGCACCGCACTATTATCATCATCTTGCACAGGCAACAGCACAGTAGCGTCGCAGACGATACTTCTTGCGACGGACCGGCATTAGTAATCACCATAATATATGCATGTATTATATACACGTATATATACTCTTTTTTAAATTTTGCCACTACTCCAACTCCAATTTCAAGTAAATTTTAAATGTTAGCTCCACCACTTATGGGAGGAATTGTGGTAAAATGTTTTTCAAATAACACGTGATGATGAAGTTCACCAGCGAAGAGAAAAAGGGTTAACATCATTCTACTCCTCATGATCCGTGTGATTATTGTGTAAAGTTGTAAATTTACAATGAGTACATGCACATTATAATACAACATAATAGGCAACCATGAAACGTGGAGTATTATCCCCTCATCACTGCACAATATTCTTCTTGTTCGTCTTCCTTCTCCTCCTTCTCCTCACCATCATCCTCTAGCTCTCTTCTTCTTCTTCCTCCACCACCTCATCATCATCATGTTCATGTCATTCTCATGCATCACTCATTCATTCACTCCATCTCATCTTCCTTTTTTCTATTCTTCCCGAGTTATTTAGTAGTTTAGTGAACGATACTATTGCCATTTCCGACACATCCCATCACACCACCACCGCTATTATTACCATACACTAGACTACACTACACCACTGCTGCTATTATTATTGTTTAGCTAATGCAGTTCACAGGAGTTAGTCATGCAAACAGGATTGCTTGTTCACATGGCCAATCAATCAAATTCTACTCCTATTCACCTCTTGTTCCAATTGACAACTCCACTTATATGCTGTCTCTTCTTACTTTTTCGGTGTAGATCCGAGCATATAGGCTTCCTACAACGCTTGTCGTATTTACAACAAAATCAACACAAAACGTATCATCCTTTGCCCTCATACAATATTTTAGCTTACAACTTTATTCAATCTCATCAACGTTTTTTTTATCCGAAATTGTTACTTCTTTCCTACAAAACACCCAAGTTTTGTTTTCATTCCACAGTCAACTTGAGGAGTACTACGGGTAAAATGAAGTAATGCAATGGCAACAAATTTTTAAGTCGGTATTTGCATGGTGTATTTGTAAATCGGTATTTAGGGGGCAACATAAGATATTTAACAAGTAAGTAAATTCCATAATCTCTTGTGCACGCACAGCATCCTAAGTAGCGTATTAAATGTTTTAAGAATTAACCTGTTCATATTATTTATTCTTTTCTTTTTTTATACATTTTTTTCACACCAGCTGCTTTCATTATCATTTCAATTAAAACGCTTTTCAAAAGTCAAAAATACCTTCCATTCCACACATACCTGAACAAAATCGGAATGAAAGTACAATAGGACAAAATAATAATAAGCATAACGTTTCTATTATCTCATTTCTTTCTTCATAAAAATGCAACTCATCCTCTTTCTCAGTTCAACTATTCAATTCAATTTGAATTAGAAAAGCAGTGAAGCAAAAATAAAATCTTTCCTATATTTTTTATACTGTCTGTATGTATTTCCCTATCAAAAGCATACTACTTCTACAATCCATCTCTACAAAATGCTCACATACTTTGTTTTGCCAGCACAACACCGAGTGTTAAGTAATAGTAATAAATGAATAAATAAGGTATACAAGTTGAATTGTTTGCAGCCAACAGGAGATACAAAAGGTATTATAATCCAAATCTACTGACAAGCCGACACGCATTCATTTAACAATGACCACATCGCAAGTACAAGAATCATATTATCACACACAAAAACATAGAACAGAAGCATAGAATAGAAAGGACAATCAATCGTGTTGCTCATCGCTGTTCTTTCCCAACCCCAAAATAAAAAAATACATGGAAAGACGTCTCTAGTAGTAACAGAAAGTTATTTTGAATGAATTAAATATATTACTTGACTGATGTGATCATCATCATCATCATAATATATTTTAACTTTGCATTGTTCCCGCCCAGTTTTAATGTAAATCTATCTAGCCATCACTATCATTTTAAAATAACTGAGCATACATACATCTTTGCCACCTTAAAATTGCATACAACTTGTTAGCTACCCGTCCATAATATTTTCCTCTTCTTAGCTAGATACAATTATAATCAAGTGATAATAATAATAATAATAATGACAACAATAATGATAAAATGTTGTTTTTTCTTCAACTCCTTTTATGTCAATCGTACTCATTTGACAAACCCCATTATTTTGCTTCCCTTCTACCTCTCCTCCTCTGACAAAGCAGAATAATTCTTTTCTTATTATTTCATTTTTTTCATATATAACTCATTGTTCATATCTTCCTCCAATCAACTATTCTTGTATTATTATTACTATGGAATACCAACACCACCATAACCATTTTAAATAGTTAAGTCATAATCAAGAACAACGTTTTGGTTTAATGTTTTCATCTTTTTTTCTATTCTTACTCAGCTTTATCATTATCAATTCAAACGAAGAGGAACTTCCCTCCACCTTTTTCTTTTCTTTCATTTGTACTTCCAAACTATTCTCTGCCTTCGTTCGTCTTATTGTTGTCCATTAAAAAAATCAACGAACTTATGAATCAACGAAAGAATGTATGCAAGTAGCAATGTGTATATTATTAGTGTCTTTCTTTTATGCTAGCCAAGTGCATAGTATGCAACGAAAGCCAAAATATTGTAAGTATTTCATCCTCATATAAGCTACCTGTTTATTTCTTAAAATTAAAGCTAGCTTCCCATTAATAAAAGTTTTGTCTATTGTTTAAGCAAACAGTTGTCAACTGCTCGATGTTCTTCATATTGACCATTTCATTCTCTTTCATTGTCAGAGTTTTGATTCTTTTTTTCTTTCTGCCATGTCATTCTTCTTCTGCTTCTTCTTCTTGGTAGACTTGATGACGATGATGTGTCTAATGAATTTGACGTACCAACCCACACAGACTACAAAGCAAAAAAGCAAATAAGCCACCAAGCAAGATAATTTAAATTGAAATTTACATCAGGAAAAAATGGCACTTCCATTCTTCCTCCTGAATACTAACCATCAACATCACCATCATTCCATTTTATATCAGCAACACAATGCATTACAAAGAACAAAAAAATAGTTTTTGATTATTGTAATTAGTCGTTTTTATAAAATTCAACTTTAAACGTAATCACGGTGGTCATTGCCCCGAATAAAATAAATTATTGAAGATATGTAACTGTCTACAGGAAATGCTATCATTATACCGAGTTATGCATTTGTATGTTTTCCCCTCCGAGAAAAAAATGACCTGATTGAATTGAACTACTTGCAATTTAATGTTCAATCATCCAAACATTGAAATAATAACTTTTATACAATGAAAAAGCGCGCGTGCAAGCAATATGCAATACACTTCATTATATTTCCATTATGATTGAAAATATTATTTACTTGTAACTACACTGCAAATGCAAAAGTGAAAGGAAAAAGGAAATGCTGCACTGTGATGGTAAACTTTGCCCCCTTCTCGTTACCTGCCACTGTTTCTTTTGTCTGGAATGATGGATCAGCAGCATCAGCAGCGGTCTCGAAACTATTCCCTGAAATCTGTCACTCCGAATTCTAATATTACCATATACAATCCAACATGGGGAAATGCATATGTCATTTAAAGTACAGATTTTTTTTCGTTTTTTTCGCAGCACCCTTTTCACAAGCACATTTTACAAAGTAATACCAATATGTATGTTATCTCTAAATATTATCTCTCGTCTCCTTAATTTTTATTATTACGTTAGCTTCCTCGCCCTATTCTTTACCACTCAAATTCTATCACGTGACTCCAACTAATAAATACTTTACAAGAGATCACTTTACATTTATACCAATGCTAACTACAAAGTCCCAGAGAAATATTGAAACTTTATTTTGAACAAACCTTTTATAGTGTTTTTTTCTTCATAATGTACATATGTATTGTCAATGGCTTCATTCTTCTTCTCCTTGGTTTCTTTTTTTTCTGAATGCGTAGTAATAACAAGGATCCGTGAAATGACGCAAGTAACGTGAAGTAAGCATAATACATTGAGTTTGCTGTGGTGGAAGAGAAAGAGACATTAAGAAAACTGACAATATTTATGGCTTTATACGTACAGGAAGAATTTGTAGGTACATATTATAATATATAATGCACGTAAGTATGTAATGTATGTATACCCTGCAAATGACTAATTTTATTACAGGGATGAATACCGACAATCATGTGATGACGTAGGTTGTGTGCTAGTATTTTTTATGACTAAAGTAATAGTGGTAATAGTAGTAGTAGTAGTAGTAGTAGAGTAATGAACGGAAAAGAACAATAACCTTCATTCGATACAGTGCATTGCATAGCAGAAAACATATGTCTTTGAAGAAGAAGGAAGGACCTAAGTAATCACAATTTGCACAAGAAACTTCAAAAGAGTGACTCATCAGCTTATTATTATTGACTTTACCTATCCTCTTCACATGGTAGAACTTAAATATGTTGTACATCTGACTTGAGACCATTGAGGTTCTGAATCAAAAAGCTCAATTGTGGAATAATATGTTCCATGAACTTATACTACTACTACTACTAATAATAATAATAGTAATATTATACAAATATAGCATTCACAATAATGAGACTAGTAACAATCATGTATTTTTTCGTCAGCATGGCAAGATAATTAGGAAATTAGAGCTGAAAATAAGATGATTCGATGTAAAAAGCCAATTTTCACATATTATACGGTATAGAATAGGTAACCTTTGCACTTCTAGACTTTTCTTTTTTTTTGATAATAAAAGCAGAAAAACGAGCATATATATATGTAGTGATAATGCTCAAGTAATGAAAATAATATCAAAGCGTTGTGATGACACCTAGCCGTGCTATCCTATTTTTCCCAGAGTAAATAGTAAATGGAAAATTAGAAAAGAAGAGAAAGCGGATTTTGTGGAGAGCTTTTTAGATTGAATGACGACATTGGTGAGAGAAAGAAGAACGCCGTCTAAATGCCATTATTATTACCACAGGCATCATTATCCTCACATGGCACAATGAGACAGCGCAAATTATTAATATTGCGGTAGTACAAGTGCTGGTGGGAGAAAAAGAAGAGTAATACTGACATCACAAAAGAAGATGATGACGACGGTGTACAAAATAGGTTGAAAATATGATGATGTTTTGGTGTGTTGGTGTGGCATTAAGCTCTTTAAATGCTAGATTAAAACCAGCAAGGGAAAATGAAAGAGAAAAGAAAGAAATAAGCTATATTATGCTATTTGTAGAGAATAAGGAATAATAGACAACGGGAAATTGGGAGAAATACGAAAAAAAATTCTCGTTATGATAAAATTATTCTTATTATTATTACTACATTTTGCTATTATAATTATTACTATGGTGGCAGCAGTGGCAGGAGTAATAGAAAGTATACAAGACACTGTTTTAGCTTATCATCAACATTATCACCGTTGCAGTAAAGTAATTTTCTTGGTTTCATCCTACACATTATATAAAAGCAAGCTTGATATCATTTTTAGCTTTCTTTTTTATACTATTTCTTCTAAAATCCTGGAAGAGTAGAGACAGACGATGCTACTGCTTTCACAGGAAAGGAAACCGTGAGAATGTCATGTGAAGAACTATATCTGCACACACATATATATATATATATATATACAGCTATTATGTTGGTGATTCCATGAAATCTCAATGAGAATTTTTTTTGTACAAAAAGGCCACATGAGAGAGAAAAGAGAGATAAAAAAAACTTGTTATGCCATCGTAACATTAACTAAGTAGTAACCTCTTTTATATTTTAGTTTTTCTTTCACACCAACAACTGACACAACGTAATCAAGTTGGTGATTATATGACATTCACAGTTTGGGTATGATGATCATGATAATTATTATGATATGTACGTACTGTTGTCACTATACATACATACTTTTTCTTTGGGGTGATGATATTGCAACGATATTAGGCAATGTTACCATGTCAATGTTGCACCATCTTTATTTACTGGTGGATCCGGAGTATGTATGTATAATAATCCATGGTAATATTTATTGTAATATGCTATTATGCTCTACACTTCCATAAAAGATTGTCAGCTTATTTCCTCGTCAACCACGCATATACGGCTTCTTTTTGAAAATAGACAGAATACTAAGAACAAGGTTTTTGAGGCTTATTACCGTTCTCGACACAACAAAAATGAGTAGGCACAGGAATAAGAGCACTCTTCTCCAGGAACAAGTGTAGGGGCAGTCTGAGAAACTATGCAGGAGAAATAAAGAAAGCCGCTGCAGTGAAACACGGAAAGCACTTAAGCACTTGGATGGATATGGAAGGAAGGATAAATGAGATTTTGAATCATGTACTCACCAGTGATTGCTCTACGATGACATTGTACACAATAAGAGGACGATTGGACAGTATTTTCTGATATTACATTTCACTAAAAATGATGCTACATGCTGTTGGTGTGGCTGGTGTGGGTGGTAATAAAAAGGATTTTTGGTCGCGTGTTCACACGCAATCACTTTATTCTCAAATGTTTACTCAATATCTTATCAAAAATAATAATTTTTGGTTTACGCTGACTGAATGGTGCTGGAGAATAACTTTCTTCAGAGTGATTAATGATGAAGTAGCAACTGCTGAATATGGATATTTGATGAAATGCTGGAACCAAAAAAATATTGGTCAGTTCTAAAAAATATTTCTACTTACCTTGTTTGATGAACAACCTTCTTTTTGAATTATACACTGGCAAAAGCTTGCAACTGTTTACTTGACGTTGTCACGAAAAAAACTTGGTTCTTAATAACTTTGCTAATTGTCTTTTTATTGTGTGCTACATATTATTATTCACTTGACACCTCTATCGCTACTTTGGTTTCAATGAAACGACAAATAAGAAATGACTTTTGTTGTTTTCAGAGAATCAACCTATATTGCCGACATTTGCGACAAAAAAATAGTCAGCTGAATAGAATTTGAAAAAAAAACGGAAATGATAAAAGCTAGCAGAATATTGCACTTTGTTTATATTTGAGTACCTCACTCGCAAAATCCAAAACCGTGGGGGAATCCAATGCTTGAAAAGCACTGGGCAAGGATGCTGCTGACGTCACAGTAGTGAATATATTTTTTTTAAATACGTGCTTTAAATATTTCAAATGCACTGTGCAACAAATCTGCTGAAACACAGGAAAAAGAAAAAAGCGCATTCACTCCTTAGCAATAAATCTGCTGCTTCTTTTGTAAACGAAAAAAATCATTGCTTTTAAACAGAAGAAAATATAAAGAAAAAACAAAAGCAACTATTAAATTTTTATTGTTCTGTATTCTCTCTCCCACTACTAACAAGAAAGACATCCCATCGCCTTCGTTTTGATGGCATCCCAAAAATAGCCACTCTTCCAAGCTGCAAAAAAATTATGACATGAAACTCATTTTCTTTTCTTAAAATCCTTTTCTTGTTACAAAAAAGTGACAAAGAAGACATACGGAAAATGCTTTTGTAAGTACGTATTATTTATTTTGGAGAGGGTGTAAAAGTTATATGATGATGGGTGCTATATATTATTATGAGCACCAATCAATATGCATTATCGTTACTATAAAACTTGCTATTTTCTCACCAAGTTTATGATTTTTGCTTCAGCTTAATAATAACTTAATGGATATAATAATAACTGTCTGTTTTTCTTGCTCCAAGTAATATACTCAAAGAAAAACTATAAATGTCTAGTACAGCAAAATAAATAAATGAACAAAATAGGGTCAATCAGAAACACTACAAAAAACTAAGCAAGTATGCAAATGTTTTTTTGAATCATGAGATTCATAATGTAAAAGGTTATAGTTGAAAAAAGAAAATGTTGACAAGGTCGTTGATATTTAATTTTACGTAATAAGCAAAGAATGAGAAAGAAAAGGACTGAGAATGTGCGTGGAGTAGTGATGATGCTAGTACAACTCTTGTTGTCCTTTTATTTACCAGCCAAAAATACCACTAAGCGGAGCCAATTAAACTTTTTAAAAATAAAATGAATGAGAAAAAAGAATCTTTTTGTACTACTAATTTTTATTATCAAAGTGTTGCTTTCAAAGTATTTGCAATTTTATCCTGAATGGTTCAACTACTGTTACTTAACTTACTATATATTACTACGACGACGACTACTACTACTACCTTAACTCTAACAAAATTGTGGGTGCTTCTCATCATGCACATGATGACGATGAATGAACTGACAAGCAGTTTTACAAACATCGGATCAGCTTCAACAGAAGTGCTCTAATAAAATGTTTCACCAAAAAAAGAAGACGTAAGCAGGCATGGAAATTTATTAACTCTTCACTTCAAACCCGTCATCGTTGACACCATACGTATATGTAGTAAGCATATTATTGGGAAAAGGAAATAGCATTTTGCATGCAATTCGCATGATTCAGTACACGCACAAAAAATTCCGTGTAAAACTAATCTAATAAATTAACGACCTTGCTGGGTGCTCGCTTATTTGCTTTAGAAATGTTATCCTTTCCAAATGATCGTAGTAAAATCGGTTGATAATAAGAAGGATTTATTTGGAGTATTTTTCTCTTTTCTAAAATAAACGCCTGCATCCCTACTTGATGTTTTTTGTGACGATAGTAAAACCAATAAATAAGTGAATAAGCGCCATCACCACAACAAGACGAATTAGTCACTTGACTAGATCCGAAATAAGAGTAGCATTAGTAGTAGTATTAGCAGTAACAAGAACAAGAAGCGATATTTTTATTGCATGTGCACCGTACAGATTTCCGTTTGACATAAACAAATTAGCCAAAACACCACACCATCTTCATGTCGTCGTGTCGTGTGCGTAGCCTAGACGGCAAGACAGGACTAATAATAATAATAATAACGTGGACTACTATTCTTTCTCTTAAACTACGGTAACAACTTTGATGACGACACATCTGTGTGGAGAAAGAGAGACTCAGCTGCTGATACAAATACATTTTTTCAGAAATCAGACTATTTATTCTTTTGACTAGTGTCATATAGCAGGGCACAAAACCAGTAGAAAAAGTATTTTAAAATCATTGTCAACAAGACAGCATGGAACACAGGGTAACCAAACGACACCTGGACGGACAGTGCGGAAAATTGCACCAAATATTTTCTTGGCTTGCTTGTCAGTCTATTTAATCAGAATGCAAATAATATTTCAATGTTTTTCCTTCACCTAGGAAAAAAATCACACAAACTTTAGCTACAAGACAAAAACACTTTTCTTGAAAACTTTCAGCACATATGTATATCTAAACAAATCATCATCATGTTTTAATTTTGTAACGTTTTCTTTTTTCATTTTGTAAAAGAAAATTCTACTAAAATTGCAAACTATATAATATGTCATACTACACTAGTCACCAGTCAACAACATCATCATCATCATCAGAAAGAATATGATTTTGGAACAAAAAATCATCATAACCACAACCTGTGTAATTTTTCCTACGCTAGTGACTGCCTGCACAAGCTATTTTTGTCACACGGACGACAAAAAGTGACGACGATGTTTGTTGCTAAGAGCACATATATACATATTATTACCTATGCCAATATACATGTATGCACTCCTACTATAAATATGCCTTAAATATACCTTCTATGCTAGCATGAGAAACATTTTCTTAATTTTATGCAAAAAATATCCTACTTTCTCGCTCTCTAAAGAGTAAGCTACCTATCTACAACACACAGGCATTTTATCCGTATGCCTATATGTTATCTAATATCTGCATATATTTAGAAAGATTCTTTTTTTATTATTGCTTCTTTTTTTGGGTTTCCGCATAATATGGCACAACATAGACATATATACATACACACACACTTTTAAAATACCTACACATTTGTAAAAAAAATGTATATAAATGCATTCATCTATTTTCTGCAGATAGATGGATAGAGAGATAAATAGAAATGCTGTTATCACTACTACCGCTAGAAACATCATGTTTTTGGCCTTTTGTATATATTATGTGTGTGTGGTTGTATGTATTTGAATACTTTTATAGGGGAAAAAATGTGTGACAAAGCAAAGAAGAAGCAACACACAGGGCAAAACACTCTTCTTCTCGTCGTCGTCGTCTTTGATAGTATGTAGTTGTTTGACGTCAAACGTTTGAAACAAGAAGAGTCAGTGTGAGTAGCATGTGTAAATTTAAACAGATAAGGGGAGAATGGCAAAAAGACAAGTGTGAATCACTGTTGTTGATGATAAAAACGAATTTAGGAAGAAACGTTAGTTTGTTGTATGTATGTACCTCTATCTATGTGTCTATGCATTGTATTTAATAATTACTGTTGAAAATATCGTACATGAAAATAGCTCTTTTTTCTACCATATAAGGTCAACTTTAATTGATAATATTTTAACAAAAAATATTGTTATGATGAGTGGTCATGTAACATTGGAAATAATATGCTGCTGCAGTCATTAACTTGATATGGGATCAGAAGCTCAAAATTTGAAAATAATGATAAATGAAACTGCAATGTTGTCACTACATATTTGAACACAAAACGAAACTGTACTATTTTATTATTTTTTTCAGAAAAATAAATAAATTCCATCCATGGGTCCATGTCGAGTTGAGGATCGTTCTAAAAGTTCAGCATAATAAAAAGGAAGAGAAAACAAGAAAAAGTTGTAAAAAGAAGAATGGGAGTTCAAACATCTGTGTTCCTTTTTCTCCTTGACCGCAACGGGCATACAAAAAAATATGCCTTTTTCGTTGAAGTCCATTTCGTTTTTTTCAAAGGAAAACGAAAGAAAGAAAAAAATCCTTTTTGTGTGTCGTCTACATTCATTTCACATGCTTTCCATTGGTCATCCGCCACTGTTTTTTGTACAAAAAAGTACATACCTATATAGTATTATGCTTCTGCTATTTACTGGTACTACAGCACTGGAACGATGATGATAATGATGATTCGCTTTCTCTCTTTTCTTTTTTTCTCATCCTGTAATCATCATCGTTCCCTTTTATACATCCCTTGTATTTCTCTCTAAGGATATTTTTGTTTGGAATTGTTACATAAACCAGCACAAAGTTGTCGTGGCACACAGTAGTGTACACAACAACACACACAATCATGTAAAGAGTCCACAATAATAATAATGATAATAATAATAATAACGATATGGCCTTTTTAGAAGATCATCATCGTATTCTTCATATAGTTATGTATTGTAGATACTATGTGTGTTGTGAGCGAGGTCAAAAGCAGCCAAATAATCTTCTTTTCTCTTCAATGATGACGATGATGCTCTGCTGCTTCTGCCTACTGTTGTCCCTTTGACTTGACTTTACTTTTTTGCTGGAGAGTAATATTGCAATTGCCACAGAAGAAGAGAGAGAAAAAAAGAAATAAAAAGGTCCACTACTTTTCTTTTTTTTTCTTTTCTCTATCCATTTGTTCACTTCTCCGTTATATTTTTGTGGAAAATGTACTAAGCAGGCCAACCAGCAAAAACACTTTATTCTCCCAGACTTTTTTGTACTTGCACAATAACATTCTCATAGAAAATATATAAATAGGTAATGTAAGTAGTGCATGTTATACGTTTATATGAACGTTTAAACATGGCCAGAGTTGGATCACAAGACAAGACAACATCGCATTTATTTTATTTTTTTCTTCCAAAGCAAGAAAGAGAGAGAGAGAAAGGCAAGTGAGTACAAGAGAGATTGAGAATCTCTGGATGGTTCCATGAAAGCGAGAGAGAATAAAAAAGGAAAGCGAACACATACATACAGAGTATAAAAAGCAGGAGGAGGAGAAAGAAGAGAGAAGAAGAAGAGGAATTGTATCTATTTGACTTGAGAATTGCCATCAATTTTGTAATGAGACTGGTGCTCTTACTGCTTCTACTACTACCACCACTACTGCAACCACCACTACGCTGCTCCTATAAGCTGGAATAAAAGTTTTTTTTGGTAGAGAGAGAGAGAGAGAGGAAGAAAGATCGGCAGAAAGAGCGAGACACATTTTTACCATCAAAGGGTTTCTATCTCTTTATCTTTTTTCTTCTTTTTTGACTTATTGAGATATTGTAGATTTTGAATTAGTGGTGCAATGGGGCCCATTTTTACCCCAAAAAAGTAAAGTAAACTGACTTTGGTAAGTGGAGAGGGATACCACATAAAAATATATAAACCGCACAAAAACACACACACACACATACTCAAGCACATACGCGATCTATTCTTATTATTATTACTTGTATACATAATGTATAATGTATTGAGTTAGTTTTTTTTTCGACTCGATCGCTTCTTTTTCTTTCTTAACTAAAAGGTTCAGAGCTTGGTTGTGTTTTGTAGTAGTGTGTGCAGTCGGTGCCAAGAAAAAAATAGTAGAAAAGATGATCAGAAGGAAGATGCAAGTTGAAGGAAAAAATAATAATATTATTTGCCTATGCTTATACTACTATAGGTATGATATATGTATGTCCACAGTCCACAATCCACATTTTCACATGCTTTGGCATATAATGGCTCTTATTTTGTGAGCCAGGTCTGAAACCAACACAGGATTTATGACGTTCCATAAGTATGACAACTGGAAACTACTACTACAACTACTACTAATATAGCTACTTGAGAATCTAATGGACAACATACCGCTCTATTGCTATTGCCGTTGTACTTTACAATCTACAACGGCAACTTGTTTAGCGTCATTTCACTGCGTGAAATATGTACAAAAGCCTGGAAGCATAACGTACACCAGAAAATTAGCACCCTGTAGATTATCAGTATTAGCAGCCGTTATTGCATCAAAAAGTATTCTGCAGAAAAGCTAAAAAAATGCTTTTGAAATTCTGTAAAAATTTGAAAATTGTAATATTTTTTGAGCTTTATTTAAAGAAAACAACTAGTCACTGGAAACTGACATGACGATTCCATAACCATTTTTTGTCCAAATACGCAGCGAGCTAATAAAATAGTGAGCAAAAAAATAGCAAAAATGTAATGTATGGATGTAAACATGAATTCTGACAAAACAGATAACCATTTTTTACTTTACCAACTTACATTATTAGCTCAGAGAACGCTTCTTGTTACGTGTGTGTGTGTAGATGCACGTTGTGGTGTGTGTGGGTGTGTGACTACAACGCAAAGTTTAACTGACCCATCACTGTTGTGGGTCTTTTGATGGGCTAATATAAAAAAATACAAACTTTTTTTCTAAGGAAAAAAGGAAAGAAGAAGAAGAGGAATAAAAGGATAAAGTATCCACACCCTACACTACACTATCTTTATAAAAACATCGAGATATATAAGGTCGTTCCCCTGCTTAACTTCTTATGGAGTGACTGTGTGATCAGTCAGAGAAAGAATCCGAAAAAAACTTTTTTTATTGTCGCATGTGACGGGGTTATATTTGATGCTCATAACCACAAAAATGGCCACAAAATACTGTAGCAAAAGTGTATGTGTATTTGCTTCCCATGCATTTTTTTCTGGTCGCTTGTGATGATAATCTTGCGTGTGTGTCTCTCTCTCTCTTTCTCTGTGTGTGTACAACGGGAAGAGGGACAAATAGACACACAGCATGAATAATATGTCCTTCTTTTCTACAAAAAAGTCTATTATTACATTGCATTTTTTCCGAGAAGAAGGAGAAAAGGACACAGGGACGAAAGGGTAATCTTTTGCATTAAACATGACCCGATTGACCAGGAAGAAAAAAAATATGCTGTAGATTTATGATTTTTTCTTCAACTCTTTCTCTCTCTCTCACACACTCCTTGTTGGCTCACACAAAATATTGTACAATCCCTCTTTTTGGTCAGTTATCATGACCACAACACCAAAAGCATGGAAAAAGGAGGAAAAGAAGAATGTAGAATAAATATGGCTTATTTTCTTGGCAATTCTTTCATATCTCTTCATTTTTTGGCAATGCCACAATGATCATGGTCATCATAATACAATATCAGCAAACCAATTCATTCTTAAATAGACAGACAGAGAAACAACTAAATAAAAAACAACATACACATGTACAGACAGAGTTTTTTCTTCCTTTTCAAAGGAAAGATAGATGTGAAAATTGTGAATTCGATTGAACATTTATTTATTTTTCTCCCTCCGCGTCCAAATAAATAAATATGACTAGACTTGTTCCGCGTTTTGTCCCATGTGACCATTCTGAATTACTCCCGTGTGTCCTCCATTATTTGTTCCATTTTACACAAGAAAGTACCCCTTTTCTTTTGATTGTGCCATCAATTCACGGTTGCCCCTACTGCTTTCTCGATAATGAAAAATAGAGCATGCTTGTATCAAAAAGTACGTTTTTCCTTTTTTCCTGTTTTATTATTCCGATGTTGATGTTTGTTCATTTATGCAACACTAGTACAACATTCAGGGTAAATCCAAGTTGTTACCTTTTCTAGAAATTAGTTTGGTACAATTAGTTGCTCAAAGTCTAACAATCATCATCATCACATTTTTGTATAGTAACTGCATTTCCATTAACAGCTCACTCTTTGTGACTACCTACTTTCCATTTAGTAGACAGTGGAAGCAGCCAGAATAATACCTGCCAATTCTTTGAAAAATTCAAAGAAAGCAGAAAATAGGCAACAAAGCCAACTTTCAAGACGTCTATTTTAGAAAAGAAAAACTGATTTTCTTTTTCTTTTCCCGGCAAATTTACATATTCTCTGCTTGTCTTGGAAAAGTAAGGAGAATTTATTTTTTTGCTTATTCAAGAAAGAATGAAGAAGAATTGGTAAATAAGTGGCACTCTTTACATAAGGAAATATGCAAAGAAAAATATTTTAAAAATTTGATAAGGAAACAGAAAAATATGAGCCTAAAAGAAGTTTAGTTCGCAATTTAAATTTAAAGTCTCAGAAGGAACAAATAGATGAATTTGCATTGTTCATATGTGCCTATTCTTGTATGGAAATTAAATTAAAGTTTAGAAATTGGATTGTAATTTGTAATGCTACTTTCTTTAAAGGACTACAGTTAAAAGTATTGTTGTTCCTCAAACAATCATTGATATGAAAACCAAAGGATTCATTAATGGGTGCTCAGTGTACAAAAATGTAAAATGGATGAAAAAATCTGCACACATTTAAAATGGAAATGTCGAAACGTTCGGTGTAATTTATCACACATATGTAAATATTTTACAATTAATGGCATTTCAATGAATATTTATGTAAATATGTTTGCAAAAGAGTGGTAGAGGATTTTTGGCGTTTATTGAAAATTGTGAAGAAGGGTATAAATACAGTAATTAGACAGTAGAAACGATTTATATTTTGTCAAGACCGAGATCAGTGAACAACACCGGATTGTTCAGATGAATTTCACTCCATCTGGTTGAAGTATTGTCTTGGAAATTTCTGACCAAGATAGTTCACAACGCTAACAAAACCAGTCTACCCGACTGTGTTGTCGGTTACTGGAGGAAAGCTGTTTTACAAAGTTTACTTTCGGGTAAGTATTGTAGGCCATAAATATACGGTGTAGACTAGTAAATAGGTAATAATAATAAGGACTCTAATAATTAAATCAAATATTTTTTTCAAAATGTTTTTAGCAACGATAGTTTACGACGTAAAGTCAGTTTAGTTAATCAGCCTTTTGGAATTCTGTCTTTTTGAAGTTCGTTTTGAAGTAAGACAAAGAAAACATTTATAAATTGCAAGTACATTTGAACAGGTATAGGATGGAAGAAGTAGCAATTATTGATGAATTTTTGTTTTGTATTTTTTGTGTTTTTTCCAGACATTTTTAGAACTGATCACGAAACAAGCAGCTCATCAATCTGCTCCAACCGTTGCGTTTACAGGGAAACCTGAAATTTTAAAGTTTCAGTTTGTATTACTGGTATACTAATCAAATAATTTTAAATTATAAATATGACAAGTTGATTATTTAATGAGGGGTTGCATTTTTTGTCCCATTCTTATGAAGGTCTCTCAAAAATAGCCTGTTTCGTTCTGAAATCTTTCCTTGTCAAAGTTGAAATCTGTTTTATAGGTAAACATAATTAAGCAATTGTAAATAGTAGAACATTATCAAAAGTTACTTTAGTGATTGTTAAATTAAATTTTAAAGATTGTTGGCATTTATTTTGCAGCAGCCCAAGAAAATGGAAGCTGACTCAGCCATTACAGATGTCAGTGATAGCCCCGTTGAGGATTTTCATACGGTTGACAGCTGGGCAGTCACCAACCCAGTTTATCATTCCGTTATTTTTCGCTGGACTATCAAGGACTTTCTCCAAGCCTGTAATAATGGAACAGCCCAGTTGTTTTCGCCCCAATTCAAAGAAACCTCATGCGTGCATTCAATATTCAGGGAAAGACACTGGCAACTTCGACTAATTCCACAATCGGGCAAGAGAGATGAGCGACTGTACATGTCCATCCACTTGTATTTGATAACCAACAAGACGGAGTTTTTGCTTAACGAATACAAGGAGAGATATGCATTACCTGAGAAGAAGCTAAGAAAAGAAGCAACTCGGGCTGATTTTGAAGTAAGCATTATTCAAAACAACGGTAACACCGTTAAGCAAGTTGGAGGTCGTAGTAAACAAGTAAGTTTCTTCTATCCCAAAGGCGGCTGGGGTTACAACTACTTTTTTAGCATGCAGAGCCTACAGGATCCTGTTAAAAAGCTGTTGACGGAGGGAGACCTTTCTCTCAAATGCGAAATTTGGATACGAAGCGACACATGCATGCACAGTCATCGGCAGGGTCAGGGAGCACTTGGGTGGAAAACACGGCAACCACCAATGGACCTGCGAAAGACTCAATTGGCGACGGACTTTCAACGAATGTTCAGAGAAGCGATACTAACCGATGTTGTCATTCAGGTGGGATCCGCCAACGTAAAGTATTCAGCTCATAAAATGATGCTAGTGTCGGCAAGTCCAGTCTTTAAAGCAATGTTGTCTCCCGCTTACCAAACTAAAGAATATCAACAGAATATCATCAACATTCCAGACTTTGATCCTTCCATTGTTTTTGCCATGCTCGACTACATCTACTCCAGTGACGTTGATCCACAAATGCTTCAAACGAGAACCACTGAGCTTTTCGAGATTGCAGACAAGTACTGTCTTTTAGAACTCCGTGAGCTCTGTGAGGATGTTATCGATGATAATATGACTATTGACAATTGTATGAAGATTTTGGTCTTGGCTGATCGCACCAATAGTGCCTGGCTTAAGGATAGATGCCTTGGATATGTGCAAACGTTCAAACCAATTGTAACTCAAACTTCAGAGTTTTGGAAAACTGTCGAGGCGCATCCTACTCTATGTACTGATTTATACTTTTATTAACTTATTTTACCCTAATTAGAGCAGCTAAGCTTTTTTGTTTCACATGTTAATAATTATTTATTTTTAACCAACCGATCACTTGATTATTATTACTACTATAGTGTTATCCTTTTTAGATTAGTTTAGTGTGCTTGTTCAGAACGCTTTTCGTGCGAGTAATTGAGAATAATATTTTAATAAAAAATTGTAGTTTTGTCGGTCTGAAAGGAATGACTCATTTTTTTTGCTGTACTCCTCATGCGTTTCCAGCAACTCCGTCATTCTTTTTCCACCTCCACCTCGACTACTACTACTACGATCATCATAACTTTTGTAATCCTCTTTGAGTAGAGGCATTAGCGCACCATTTACCAGCGTCATCAGCATCCATTAAATAATAAACGCATGCACACACACACTACGTAAACTACCTTGTTGTCAACAGAAATTCTGTCTATGCTACCAATTCGACGGTTATTTTTTTTCTCAAAAAAAATAAGAAAAATGAAATGATTAGCGGTCACCGACCGTCTTTCTCTCATCCCTTCTCTGCTAATGCCATGATGAGTTGTTATCGCATCCCATCCTTTTATCATCCATAAGCATAATAAGTATCCTTATATGCTACTTGCTGTACTGTTCTTTTTTTGATAAATAGGATTAAGTAGGAAATAAAAAGTGGAATTGTCATTTTTGAACATTTCTCCTTCAGCGAGCAATGGAGTAATGCCACAACGAAACATTCAACATTACTACCTTAGAACAGCTTTGCTGTGAGGTATGCCACAAGTAGAAAAAAATGCTTTCTAAGTAAAAACAGCTTAGTTGAAAATCTTAAGTTCTCTTTTCTCATCTTTCTTGTAATTTCCTGAGCATCGCCATCGCCGTTCTCGTCAATGCCATCAACAAAGCTTATACAATAAATTTTGCTTTTCCCTACAACTGTGAGAAGAAAATTTGCGGTTTCTTGTTCTTGCTCGTACAACCAACCACCACAACGATTCCTATTACTAGCATTACTAGTACTTGTACTTTTGACACATTTCCTTTCATTTTCAGCAGAGAGCAAACTTTTCATCTTCATCATCGTCATCATCATGATCAACATCATCATCCAAATAATAATAATAATAATGGTAACATGGGAAACAACAAGTAAAAAGTATATGGTTTGAAACAGTGGTAGTAGTAATAGGAGAAGAATGATGCTGATTTCACTCGTATTAAATATATAGGGTGGCAATGGCATACATGTGGTTTCTGTGGTTTATCACAATCCTCATCATCGTCATCATCATCGTCGGGAGACCAGAGAGAAAATAAGGTATTTACTTGCACTTGTAGTATTATGCAACTAGACAAGCGACAACTACTTTATTTTACCAAAAATGTAGAAAATAAGCGAGAAACGCGATAACCACCACCACAACTACAACTATAACATGCTACCACTATCATCATCATCATCATCCATCCCTTTCCATCTTCTTCTTAATCCTCATTTCTCTGTATCGCACACTTTCCCTCTATAGCTTGCTCTCACTCTCATTCACTCTCTATCTGTCTCCTCATTTGAAGGACGTAAATAAGGAAATGGGTCTCTTCTCATCACATCTCAGCCCAAATCCATTCTACACCGCACACTGTAATTTTCTCTTCGTCTTCTCAAATACCTCATCTGTTTTCTCTTTTTCTCATCATCACAATCATCATAAATGTAAGCATATCTAGATGGAGGGAGAGAGAGGGAGAGGTTCGCTTGCACAATTCTGGCAGAAAGACAAAATTGGTATTAAAAATGGAAGCAGTAATTACAAGTTTAACATTATTATCCTATTTTGTGCCTTCCTACCTATTACTACTACCACTGCAGTACAGCAACCTATATGCATAATATGTAAACCATTTAAAATGCTAGATTTTTGCCCTAAATTGCAGTTTTACATTTTCTATCGCCAAATACAAGGCTACACACAAATACCACTGTCAACGAAGCCATTATACGCGCAAATCCAAACAATTTGTTTATATTTTTTGCAGCCTCCCACCAACTTTCATATCGACGACATTGTCGTTGAAACAGTTCAGAAATATTCGCAGTAGCCCACGTACACAAACACAGTCTGCACGCTAATCGTAAAATCCAGTTTCTCTTCCTGTTGAGACGCACAAGAAGAAGAAGAAGAAATTATCATGAGGATGATGATCATCATCACCATCATGCCAGTAATGCATACTCTGTCATCAACAAAGAGTTCCCAAAGGGAAAAATGTCATTTCTATTTTTTATTAATACTCAATGCCTTGCGCCTGCTACTACTATACCACTTCTTTTCTATACAATTTTGCTATTCATTCATACTCTCACGTTCACAAGCATAATATATAAAATATGAGTATATAAGCATTAAACACGATGTTGATGACTGGGATTGTGAGAAGAAAGGTTTCACTCGCACCTTTTCTCAATAAATTTTCCATCTCCTTCACATTTTTAATACATACATAGTTATTCCATTGGAAAGGAAGAAAGAAAAGTTGAAAATTTGTTGACTAATTTCTACAGCACAACACAACACTTCATGTCGAACCCAACCCGAACTCAGATTTGTACAAAAAAGTGTATTTAGACCTACCTACTTACCTACAGATATATAAAATGTCTCATTTTGTGTGTGTGTGTTATTAAAAAAGTTGTCTGCTAATGTCATGTATGTATGACTGTGATGATGAGAAGCTTTTACACTATTTTTTTCATGAATCCTTCAGGGACAACTTTGCACACATGTTGTTCGCCTTTCCTTCACTGTCTCGCTCTCACTCATGATAATATTATTTACCATTATGATCCATGTAAAGTGGAGAAGAATATTTGAAAAGGATTTTCTTGTTTCTTCTTCCTATTTCCAATTCTAGATTGTTTTTTCTAGCTGCAAGAACACAAACACACAGAGAAAGAGGAAATTATGATGGAGTTGGTGATGTAAAGGTGACAATAAATAAATGTAGTGGGGCATCAGTACAATTTTACATAACTTGTACTTATTAAGTATATTCCATTCATTTCTCTTCTTTTTTTCCTGTTCGTACTCAACCCTATCACAACACCAGCAGCAAGCAAAGTAAAAAAAAGTATTTTCATTATGAATTGCACAACAAGACGAGTTAATTCCTTTGGGAGACTGAGGAAATTACGATGATCGTCATGATGATGATGATGATGGTGACGTACAGATAATTCTCACTTCTATTCCATAAAGTATTCCTGTTCATAAATTCTTTATACTTTGTCATATTTGCTTCTGTTTAACAAAAAATAAATAAATAATACACATATTATTAATATCACCAATACTATCATCGTCACCATAGCCATATGCATGTACATACATATTCCCCATCCTAACGTACCGCCTTCTTGTTCTCCTTCAAGAAAAAAAATTAGAAGAAGAATAATGTCAGTTTCATGAGAAAATGCTAATTTTTTACCCGAAGAAAAATAACCAGCAGTGTCTCATTTAAGAATGTTTAAACATGCTTGCGTGAATGCAACTGCGAAGATAAATAATAACAATATTATCATTATTATTATTAGTAGCACAAGTATTACCACGTATTCTATACATACAATATATAGTTAGTTCCAACTTTAACATTTTCTTCTGTTACATTCTATTCTAGCCTTTTTCCTTGTACTTCTCCGTCCGTCGCGCATGTAAAGCATGCTATTATATTATTATTATTATTATGCCAGTTTATACGCCGTTATTATGCTGCCGATCCAACGAAACACGTCATATCATTTCATATTTTTTATTAAGTGGCACAAGCAGCTTGCTTGCTTTTGGAGCTTAACTGATTTTTTTTCAAAAATTACCCTTATTATTTATGTACATGCATGCTTGTTTGCGCTGAGCACATCTTTCTATTATAAATTTTACAATAATGATAATGTTTTTCCCTTTATAAATTTCAACCACCCTGAAATAATCCAAGTCGTCATCACTGCCGCCACCATCCAAGCTGCTGTTTAGTATAAACATTACCACCCGCCATCAAACAATACCTTTATACCACTAAATAGTAAAGTCAGTTATCTTGTTGTTTCTGAAAAAAAGAAAAAAAACTTGCCATCCTTTTTTTCTTGAGAAAATAAGTACTTTAAGTGCAAAAATATTTATTATTTTTACTCTCTCCTTCTCATTCTTGCTCTTTTTTGCTACATGTTTATTGAGTTAGTTTTTTTTCGGGTAAAGAACCTACTTACTTTTCAAGTAACTAGTTAAAAAATAATATCAAGAGAGAAGCGTCAGTGTTTGCCTGTTCTTCTTCTTCTCTCTCTCTCTCCTCTCTCTTTCTAAATATGTGAACATGCATAATAATAAAATTATATAATGTGACATAAAATGTGACAAGCTTGTTGGAGTTGGCATATTTTTACTGTTATATTTTTTCTACGCATCATGAAAAAGGTGAAAGCTTTTCAAAAGCTTATGACTCGTTGGATTTTTAAAAAAAGTTGAAAAAACAGAGTTTATTCTTTAACGTGAAAATTTCCCTTCTCTTTTTCTTGAAAACTATACTAAATACTAGTGTTACTCTTACTGTTGCTGCTGCTGCTACTACTGCTGCTATTCATAATAAAAATTATGATGTACATTCACAAAAAATGTGATACATATTGTGCATTTGTGTGTGTGTGTGCGGTGAGAAGATGCTTACTTTTGCATGAAGATAATACTTAATAAAAGAGAGAGAGAGATTTGAAATGAGCGAGTGTGTGTCTGTGTGTGGGGCTTGCTTGTCGGATGGAAGAAATAATATTGTTGACATTATATTATCGCCAAGAATAGATATTTGCTTGTGCTGCCTCTCTTCTCTTCTGTTCTCTGTCTTTTCAGCTCTCTGAAGTTTTTATCGTTTTTCTTCGTCTTTTTCCTTGTTACTTTTATACGTGCGCGTAATATGCGCGTTTGTATGGGTTGCATTTTGTGTTGTTTTCACTGTTTTGCTTGTTTAGTTGGCCGCTTTACTTCTTGTTGTTGTTGTTGGTAGTAAGGTTGATGATCATGATAATCCTCATCAGTGAAGATAGTGAATAGTAGTGTGATAGCATGCTTGGATTTTACTATATACCGCCGCGATTACTCTGAAAAAAATCTCGCCGTGATGACGACGATATCGTAATGAAAAACCATTGGTTAACAATAGGGTTGAAAATTTCAGCACAGAACAGTAATTTTGAACGCAGCAGCGTTTTTATTGAACAGATTCTGGTGTTTTTATTCTCTACCTTTTGCATTAAAAAAGAGAAAAAAATTCATACCAAAGAATTTGAATTGCCATGGTTTCTTGACAAATTTAGAAAATGAACATATAGCGTTATTGCCCGGGGAAGATTCAAGTCTAGAACCCGGCACATTTTGGGCTCTCCTATTATATTATTATTATGGGATTGTGAGTGAGTATGTGTGTGTGTGTGTGGTAGATCGCATCCGTGACACAAACTTCCTTTCATAAATAAAACAACTAAAAGGCCTACACATTGACACGATACACTACAGGAAGATAAAAAAGACAGAAAGGAACACCAACACAGGATATTATTATGACAAACAGAAAAAAGATGATGAGTGGCTTGACTGCTCTTTTTATATTTTCATATTTTCAAAATCTCTTCTGTTTCAAGCAAACACTACTACTGCTGCTGCTGCTACTACTAACTCCTTCTTTTTCTTCTCAATCTATTTTCGCCCACGCTATTTTTAAAAGTAAAGAAGACACACACATAGTCTCAATCCATTTCACTCTCTCTCTCTCTTTATTCCAACAAACTTACTACTTTCTACTGTTGAACAAGTTAACAATTTTCACGTTTTTTTATTTAGTCTCCGCATCAAATCATATCATCATAAGCATCATCTTTTCTCTCCCCGTAGCAAAAAATATGATAATGCATAATACATGCATGCAGCCGATATTCATCTTATTTGTGTATGTATGTATGTGTGACATTTTTACAAAAAATATATAAAATATTCCACGAAATAAATAGCATTCTGAAGATGAGAGGATCAGGAAAATATGCAAAATCCGCAGTGATAATATACAACACCCTGTCAAAACAATGATATTATGCATAGTTTCATCGTCTTCTTCATCATCATCATCACCATCTTTTCAACTATTTTATATTCTATTGACTTGCCTCGTACTACTTTACTTTTTTAACCTGAAATGCCGAAAACATAATCATCGTAGTAGTAGTGGTAGTAGTAGTAGTTATAATAATAATAATAATAATGCTAAAATATGCGTCGAAAAGAACTTTACGTCTGTAACAACCAACACTTTATCTTTTCAGTACTGAAAATCGGCAGTCTCTGCAAAATATGGAAATGCAAAGCGCTACTTCTTAAATCAGACTTACCAACAGTAATAACTGCAAAGGCAGTTTGCTCTTGACCACTTCACTTGAAATTGAAATTTTCAATGAGTGTCAGTTGAACGGGAGAAGTTGCCAAATGAAAAAGTAAATCCCCTTCGTAAACACATTGCATTACACCCTTTTGTTAGAGGATTTCCTCTTTTTCACAGTCATCATCCCTAAAATCATCCCGAAAGGAAATATTTAAACATTTTTTGCTTCCATTATTGCTTGTTGTATGTGCTTCATCGTCATGTATGCTAGCATTTGCTACTGTGTGAGGAAACTGAAGAGGGCTTATTACTTAAGACCCCCAAAAAACAACAAAAAACACGCCACTAACATCATAATCGTCATCATCACCGACAAAACTGATGACAAATACAAGATGCTCAAATAGTGACATGATCTGAGATGAGATTCTCTCTTCATGCAACTTTTTTTTGTAAAGTGCCATGTCATTGTCAACGCTTTTATCACTTTGTCGTGAACGTTGAAAAGCAAGGGTTTTTTTTATTATGTGGTGTCATCGTGACAATCATCCCATCTCTCATGGTACCAGTTTCAGTAACAAAAAAACTGTATCGACATGCTCAAGAGTCAAAATAGAACGAAAAAAGAAGTCGTATATATGCATGTAATAATGCTGGTGTTCACAGCAGTGTTGCGTTTCTCTCCAAAACGTACACACAATTCAAATTATCATTATTATCATCCCTTTCCTACTGAGAGAGGATGGAAATCCGCTTAAAAAGCCGAAAAGACGGAGAAATCAAATAAGTCGTGTAAGCACTTGGATAGTGTGCAAAGGAAGGGATAGTGATAGTATAATAATATGGTATTATAGTCAGCGAGACAATAGCAAATAATCTGCTCATTTCATTATTTCGTTTCCGTTACCAAAACAACAAACATTCACTAGCAGAAACGACATATAGTCCAAAATATAAATATATATGTATACCTGAAGTATATAAACTAAAATATATGCAATATAAGAGTACTTTGATCATCATAAGTAGTAATATTAGCTATACTACCATTGTAATCAAATCAGTTACTCTGCATAGCAAAGCAATTTCTTTTGCGGTAGCAGAATCCCAAACAGTTCACTATTGTCGTCAGATTGACAAGAGTATATAACACGTTCTACGACAAAAAAACATCACCGACCTAACAACAGCAAATTGAAAATTGTCGTACGTAATGCATCGTATCGCAGTCAAAATCTCGGTTTTGTAGTATTTTAATTGACAATTCTTTGAGAGCCAATAGGTGAATAAAATAATTTGATTTCATTCCATATCACAGAGAAGTATTCAACGTTTGGTTTGGGTGAGTACAGGAAAGAATGTCTCCAATTTAAATGATGAAATAAGATTGATTTAGGTTGTACAATACGGTGTTGCAAAACGAAAAGGTTTTAACCGTTCATATAAATTGTACTGCAAATTATCAAAAACATGCACAGTATTATTACTACTATTACATAAAATCAGCATTCTACTTAGAAAAATATCCTTGGTAAGCTCAATAATCATTTCCGCCATTTTAAATTTTCTTAATAAAATTGTGGACGGATTTTACAAAATGCATGGTTTTGAGGTCATTTTTATTGTTTCCCAAAAACTTCCAAACTAGACATCTTAACAGCAAGGCTAAATATAGCAACAATATAAGCGTAAATATTGTTGCGTATTTTGTTACAAAGAGGATTAACGGGTTTAGCGGTACGGCGGTACGTACTCGTTTGTTTTGATTAGTGCGTCGCCAGTACGATACTAGGAAAACATTGAGGAGAAAAATAAAATAAAAAAACGAAAAAGGGTGAAATGGGGAAAACAAGCAACATTTTTTCCTTTCTTTTTCGTCACGTCATCATCATCACCGAACATTTTCACAACATTCCACTTGAGACTGACTCACACAGTCAGTGGTAGACATGATGATGATGAGAAACAAGGAAAACAACACCTTTTCTTTGCTCTCGTTCTTTCTCTTTCTCTCTCTCTCTCTCTGTTTGGTTGTCGCTGCAGGAGTACCACCACCACTACCTTGTATTTTCTTGACTTGTTCATAATGAGCTTTCTTCTCCTTTCTTCGAAACAAGCTCATTCCACAACTTTTTCAAACCTTTTCACTTTGTTACTCTTTTTCTTTTTTCTTCTGACAAGTCAGCATTTCATATTCCCACACCCACACATACCAAGAGAATCAGCAGCAGCACCACCACCAAAAGTGAACAACAGTTAAGTACTTTACACAACGCCAACAACAAAACAAACAACGCAGTTTTCTCATTTTCTTTCTCGGCAGACTTTCTAGAGTAGCTGAGCATGCTGGTTTTGCTGATGGTAATGATGATGACAATGACAGGGAAATTGTTTTCAAAAGAAAATTAGCTGTTTTTACAGCACTCACACTCTATTTGACTGAGCTGATGGCGGCGGTGATGGGAAGTCTGACAAAAGTTTGCAGAGAAAAATACAAATGCGCATAAAAAAGTAAATCGTTTTTTAGCATTTATTTTGGAAACTTTCTTCATAACAAAAACATTTTAAATTGGTGAAAGAATGGCTTAATTAACTAGTACAATCACCTTGACTCTCACTCAGAATAATATGACTTTTCCCTATTACCTTCGTCGGTATACAGATGAAAATGGCAAATGGTCTTGTCCAGACCGTGAAAGCAGACAAAATAAATTGTTCGGCAGTAAGAATTGTTCTTTGTGCTCACTTGATTTAGTGATATTCTTCTAACTTTATTTACTTTCCATCAAATAATACTCCCTTGCCAGACGTATTATTACCGCCATTGTCAACTTTGTCTCTACTTATTATCATTGTTTCCTTACTTCTCTGCTTGAGAACATCTCGGAAAAAAACTGAGAAAATGCTGGGCTTTGAATCTGTAAAAGGAACATGGAGAAGAATAGCAAGAAGGAAAAAAAGTATAATGAGGAAGATGGTATACACGACTGGATTGACGTTAGGCAAAGAATACGGTTGATGACGACGCAGAGAAATAATAGAAAAAGCAAGAAAAGAAAACTACAAGTCTATTCATTGTTTGACACAATGAACTAATAGCTTTGTACACGCATCATTGTTCTGTCTCGCTGACTCCTTCCTATAGAAAAAAGCAACAAGAGAGTAGGGCAGGCCAAGGGAATAAAGAAGTTTACCACGTAGTTAATCCCAATACTAATATGGAGCGAGCGGTAGTAGCAAGGAAAAACAGATGAAAATTTTGTACATTGATAGAAAATAATAATAATAATAAGTAA
Organism: Sinhomidia bicolor; assembly: GCA_027743785.1. Taxonomy (NCBI): domain Eukaryota; kingdom Metazoa; phylum Arthropoda; class Collembola; order Entomobryomorpha; family Entomobryidae; genus Sinhomidia; species Sinhomidia bicolor. The sequence goes on from JAHZMT010000528.1 coordinate 28,434, forward strand.
TAACTGTAATATGGAGTAGCACAAAGATAGCATCAGATTGTCAATGAACAAAAGAGTGTGTAATGAGCTTCGCGCACACAATCAACGCACTATTGTCCCCTAATTCCATTCCATTGTTCTATTTGTCCTGAGCAAAAAGCTGTAAACGTAGGCTTGTTCCTTTTATTTTGATGTGATTCCCAAAAGGAATGAGGGTATTTTTGCTCTCATCACAGACATTGCACACTGTTTCTGCCTGTTGGGAGTCTCATCATCGTCATCGTTAGCCGTACGAAAATTCAAAACAAAACAGAAAACCTGTTGAACACATTTTTTTTATTTCCTTCAGTTTTCACAAACAAAATTGCATTATTGTTTGTGTCTTTTTGAAGGAACTATACTCTACCTCGCAAAATAATAATGATAATAATAATAACCGGGATGTTCTTTGTAAATCGCAGCCTTGTCTCGATGCTTCATTGAGGTCGCCTATTCATCAAGTTGAATTGTCTGAGCAAGAATGGGTAAGTAGAGTGTACGGAAGAAACTTGAGGACAAGCAGTACAACAACAACGACACAGCAGTAGTAGTTTCGTTTACTTTCATATCCACTTTGCCCTATCCAAACTGTTGTATAGGTATTCTTTGAGTTATGTAGAAGTTATGTAGTACAAAGTGCCTTTCATGGAACATTTACGGTTTCATTAAATGCTCATCTGTTAGGTTAACTCAGGAAATCAGTTAAACTGGACTCGTTAATAAGGAAATTTAAAAGTTAGATGAGATTTTTAAAAATTGACATAGCTGCTTTTGGTGATGTCTAACACTTTATGGGAAAACGATGACCACATGAACAGTAGAACATGAACTAGTTAACTACAGAGTTAAGTTGCTGCCTGCTTACAATTCGCTATAAAGCTACACATGTGGAGAAATTTCAAATAATAACATGTTTTGCACTTGTACAATAATTTTCCAGTTTATTACTTGAGTAGTCTTACCCTTTCTTCATTTCCTACTAAATATTTTTTTGCACACAGCCCGCCTCATGGCTAAACCCAATCAAAATACTATAACTACGCACTATCGTTGTAAGCAATTGGAAAATTAGTCATGTCCCGCCCACACAGACATTCATAATGTATGTGTTGTTCCGTAAAGAATAAAGAAGTTTGATCATTTTTTACCCAGAATTTTCATTGAAGAAAAACAACAAGCAAATCAAACAAGATCAAAAGCTCAGACTATCACAGACAAAAATATTATTTCTCTGTATTTTTATCCACTAATAATACTATAGCTTGTCTTGGCATGGTTTTCTCTGCGTTCAAAGCAAGTGCACCGTTTGCCGTTATGAAATGGAAATTGAATATAAACATCATTTGATGATGATGACAATTTTCTTGTTGTGTTTGTTGATACAAGGATAATATTTTGGGAGGACAAATTTACCCATTTTACATTTGCTATTATTATTATTATTTATTATTATTATTATTACATCCTTTCCTTCGTCTATTCCTTTCTCCCTCATGAACATGATCATGTCAGCACAATCGGAATGCTGCTGAACAAGTGAAAAACAAGGCTAGAATACATCTTACTCTCCGTCTCTTTCTCATCATCGTGATCATCATCATCATCCATTTTACATGCATTAAATATATATATTTGTCACAAAAACATTTTACATAATACATTTCGGTTTTGCTGGCTTTTTTGACTGGAGTAAGAGAAACTGAGAGGATTCTGTTCTCTCTCTCTCTCTCTCTCTCTCTCAGTATTTTCTATTTATTTGTGTAAGCAGCCCAGCTTAATAATATTCCTTGTTTTCAAGTGGAACCGAAACAGAGCAAACTGGTAAGAGAGACGACACACAAGAGGAGTAAAAAAATAACTAAAAACGAAATGAATTCAGCATGTGAGCATTGAATTGAACTGCTTTGCTTCCTTCCACCACTGCCGTCAACAATGTGCACTGTGTTGTTGGATGGGTAGCTTTTCCATGCAAGCATGCATGCATATGTTGTTTTACTTTTATGTTGTCAGTCAGTTGTTTTGTGAGTTAAGTAAGTAAGTAGGAAAACAAGCAAAGTCAGATCAGAGAGATACACACAAGCATGCTATATTGCACAGAAGCACACACATACGGATAGAGAAACACAAGGCTTTTCTTTCCTTATTACACTGTGCGTAAAGCTTAAAAAGAGAAAAACCTTTTCTACTTTCTCCTTTTCTGTCCTCGTCGTTTTCTCTTCTTCCCTCTTGTCTCTTTACTCTTGTCACTGAAAATTTGTTGTTGCTTGTTGTATTACTAGTTTTATATATTATCCTTATCTTCTGTGTGCTTGCTTGCCTGCTTGCCAGTACTACACTCTTTTCTACTACAAATTTCCTTTTTCCTTTTTAAAATCTGCAAATACACTCAAATATAGATATTTGTATGCATACATATACATACAAATACAGTCATTCCTTTTTATACTCTTTTTCTCTCTCTCTCTCACTCTTTTATTTTCAACAACTCAAAGTTACTAATTATTCGGAACGACCCAAAAAAGAAAAACTTTGTGTTTTCCACACAAAAACTTCAAAGGGAAAACTCTCCTCTTTTCTCTTTCTCTCTCCATCCCCATTTCTATTCTCATTGCTTGGTTTTATTCCATGAAACAAACATTCATGCTTGGGCATGCATCCATGCATATATTCATAATACACTCAGTCAGCCAACCTATCCATTTCTCTCTCCCTCTTAGCTTTTATATTCTGTTAACAAAAACACACAAAAATGTGAGCCTACTACAACTGCAGCACATACATTCTTTGAATAGAATTTTACGGCATTCTGTATAACAACTTTATATAAATTGTAACAGCTTTTTTTATACATGCACGGACCTTCATTTTATACAGACATACAAAAAACCTAGGTATTATCATCACGACGATCATGATGATGACGATCGTCATCATCATCGTGTGTATACAATGATGTATTATGCATTACACGCTGTTCGCTCACTCTTTTCTGCTTCCTCTTTGACAGTTTTAAATAACAACTTAACCTAGCATTATACCTATAATACCAAATGGTATTCATTGAATAGCAACAGCAGCAGCAATAATAATAATAATGATAATATACTTTTCCACAAAATATACAAAACTTTTTTGCCGTCTAGGTATATGTCACCGTTATTCCGTTCCCTTATTTATTTTTCCTTGCATTATCTTTTACACATAGTCGTCATCATCATTATTATTAAAGTTTACATTTTAGCTTTGTAACTTGTGATGCATTCTCTTGTTGTTGTCGTTGTTTTTACGTGACTTTCTCCTTCTCAGTCTTGATCATGTCGCCCTACAATCTCTTTTTTTCTACTTATCGTTCTTCACAACGGATGAGAGAGCAAAAAAAGAGAGTTGAAATAAACAAATGAAATAAACACAAAAAACATTGTGACTCTCTAAGTATCTGTCTACCCAACTTCCACCCCCATATTTACTTTATTATGGTGCTCTAGTACTACTCTATTACGTACGCAAAAACTACTTTTGAGTATACGTGAGGTGACAACGGTTCCGCTTACTTTATATGTGAACGTAAATAATTAAACCGACAACCGCTACTACCGGTGATATTGTAGCCTGGTATTCGTCATTCATAATTAATTTACGTATTATATTTTTTTCCTAAACCGCGTAAATATGACACGAGAAAATTATGCAAATGCATGGCTGATTACTTTACATTTCGATGATGCAATAGTTACCAATGTTGAGTTTTAATATTTTCTGACCTTCTGTTGAGTTAACGGTGGAACAAAATTACTAATTATATACCTGATAAGATATTATAAAGCAAATTGCGACCAATAAAGAACATACCGTCCTATTTTTTACTTAGAGTAAGTTCACAAGGTCACACAGATATGACATAATCATAACAATATATACGCCATACTTTTTGATTTTTAATGATTAGTTTTGCCATTACATACGGCATCATTTACAATGCTTATTTGTACAGATAGCTTTTGTGATGATCCAGAATAAAATTGGCCTCGTTTATGCATTTTATTTATTTCTTCTCCTCCGTCTCTCCCTCCTTTGCTGCTTACTCTTACCAATTTTATTTCCTTTTAATCCCTTGATAAATGACTCGTTTTGTTGTAGGAGAAAAAAAGTACTTTGTAATAAAATGAGAATAATACTCTTGGGAGTATCTTTCCTCTAAAATTCTACATAAGGTTACTTTTGTCAATGCTGTCAACATCATGTCGTAATGTGGGCTTAAAGAGACGACTGTGATGACGATATTAGAGAGGATGCTGTGTCGCGCAGATTGTAGAAAATGACGCGACACATGGAACAATTGAAGTGAGTGAGCATCACCAGCAGGATCATGTAGATGTGATGTGATATAATGATGATGGGATATAAAGATAAGATGACTGGAAGGCAAGCAATAAAACATTCGAAGCTTTACATGATTTGCGTAACAAGATTGCTATGGTGTTGATGATGGTGATTGTAGAATTAAGTTGCCATATATTTTCAATTTTGGTTTGTAAAAAAACAATCCTTGATGGGAAAATGAATAAAAGTATTGTTCCCTTTTTATTTAATCATATTTTCACTGTTTTAAATACGATATTCCCAAACAGTACAGAACGTATGTCTACATTGCTGCATTTTGAAATAACTGTTTTCTATGTAACAAAATTAATATTTTAGTTCAATGCTTTAGCATGTTTTCAGCGTATGTATTTAGGTGATGATTTAAAAAAAATTGTTGTGCAATTTTGAGTTTGGTAATGGGGTGAGTTGAGAATCAATCATTTTGCTCTTGGTTCTGTTTTTATTTCAAATTTCCGTTAACTCATTACGAATATTTCATTCCCGAGTTCCTTACTTCCTTATATATTTACAGATATTTTTTATTACCTTAGTTTTATATGCCCATGACAAAAGCATCATGGAATGGTATTTTTCATAGGCATTTTGCAGAAAAATAATAAATAATAAATTGTATGCAATAATGCAATGCTTATGCATTATCACTAAATTTACTGCTACTTGATTTTTTTCTACTGAATTCCATCTACTCCTTCCAAAGAATTATAACATTCCAGTCTTGATTTAATTTACAGCAACAAAACAACAGCCTTGTTCACCATCATTATTATCATCATTTCTTTGTTCTTAACATCTCTCCTTCACTCTTATAAAACTGCTGCTCGTTAAGAAACAAAAAAGATGCTCAAGCATATTTACTCTAAGATTGTTTATAATAGCTGGCATGTATGCCACAGAGAATGACATTCCTTAAATGCTTTCCAAATCTACTGCACTGCCTTGTTAACTTCATCATAACCATGCTCATTCATTTTAATGGGGATCTTGTATACGCTTGAATTAAACACTTTTGTTATTTATGGCTTTTTCCATCACGCCAAACTGCAGTGCTGACGAAGATGATGAGGAATCATTTTACAATGTTGGGTTTTTAAGGTACTTTTGTTTATCATCTGTACCACCACCATCAGTTATTATAACGACAATAATAAATATATTTTTTAAATAAGCCGACAGTAAAAATGACAACAAGACAAAATCTTTTCACCTATACACAACACCTTGGATTCATTGGAAAGCGTTCTTTGTGAATCTATATACGTACAAGCTCTGGACTACGCCGCGTTGTCTTTCTTACTTTGTTCTGGCATCGTCATCATCATCATCATCACTGCCATCGTATTGTTGTGGCTTATTGTATTATTGTTATTATTGTTACACCACTACTGATGTGAGTTGGGCATTAACTACCCACCTTGAACAGTACGCAGACGGTTACCGTCCATCATCCCTTTTAAGTATATTATTGAATTAGAGATGAGAATTTTAAACAAACATTCATAATATAGAAAGGTAGCGAAACTAACTTTGAAATTAAGTTGAACCAGATTGACTTGTTAACCAGCAGCAGTAAAAGAAAGGTACATGAAATATTACACAAAATTTATTGAAATTAATTCAGTAATATTCAATCCGAATATTACATAAAACTCACCATCAGTAAGTTTCCTAACGTTAAACTAATAATTTGAAATCGCGATACCGTTCAAACCGTTACCTAGTGTTTCAAAATTTTGTCATCACAATTTAAAAATGTAACTGTTTTTAACGGTTGTCGTGAAATCCTGTCTCTGGGATATTATGTGCAAACGGATGGACACACGCAAACAATCGTATAAAGTGGCTTAATAATGTAAAAAAGAGTGCTCTTGCAATGCAGAGACAAACCATTCCATCACATAAAAATCTATTGAGCCGAGTACGCCGTTGCACTCCTCCTTCATTTTTTCATACAGTTTGATTGAACAAAAAGGATTAGAAAAAAGAATGAAAAGGATTGCGTTGCGATTGCATTGTCACAGTAGCAGTTTGAATTTGAGTAAAAGAATAAATGCTCCTTTGGAGTAAGCAAGTTAGCTACATAAGTAATATGGTAAGTGCGTAGCATTCCCTACTCCCTGTTAGACAGCAGTAGAGTAAGTAATGTACTTACACCTCCGTAGGGAAAATAATGCCATTGAACATTTCATAAGGTAGCAGCAGTAAACTAACACAAGCATGGCAGTAGTAGCGGTGGTGGCGAAAAAACGTAAAAGAAGAGGAACAACAACAGCAATTTCAAAATTGATCATCGTCATCATCGTGGGCCTTTTTATTTACCTTTTATATTTTTCAAAACTATTAAGTAGACTGCTGCTACTCCCTTTCAAAAAAATAAAACTTTTCTCTCTCCTTTTCTTTCTTTATTCCTTGCTCTGTCTCTTTACTTTTGGTAGTGCTGCACAAGCAAAAATGCTTTTGTGTTTAAAAAAAATTCAACTTGTTCGTCGGCAATTGTGCAAGAAGTACATATAGTAGTAATAGTAATAGTAAGAACAGCAGCAGTGCCGTTGGTGGTGGTACGTTGTTGTTCCCCAAGGATAAATTTCAACGAGCTCATCAAAAATTCAACATCTCACTCTGTTCTCTTCTTCTTCGTCTTCCGAACAAGTCAATGAGCATGACGGCAATGGTGGTGGTGGTGGCGGTAGTGGTGATGATGATGATGATATGATGGGAATGGAAAGCACGTAGGTGTTTCGAATTGTTGGCATTCCTTTAATACTTTTTTTCTCCCATCGCATCATCATGATCTATTGCCGATCATTGCTACCAATTTTCTCTCTTTTTGCCATTATTGGCTTTTGTACGTGGAAAAGAGAAGAAAAATACGTAAGTTACAACAACTACCAGTACTACGAGCTAGCTAGCTACTACGCTGCTATTACTAAAAAAAAGAGAGAAAAAATGATGATCATCTTATTATGTTGAATGTACAATAATGCACAACAGATACAGATAAAGAGCGAGAAAAAAATGAGCACAGCTATTTTAGCTATTTTACAGACGAAGAAGGAACCAAACTCATTTTTTTCTTATGCTCCCTCTCTTCCTCCTCTGGCTGATGCTGGAAGGTGAATAGTTAAATAAAAAAAGACTGAAAATATGTGACTTGACTTGAGTGCTTGAAATACGCTACAATTGCTACTGGTAGCAAACGTCTGGCATATTGTATCAGTGATAGTAGCATTGGTGGTGGTAATAATGATGGTGTTACAGATATTTCTTATAGAAATGACTACCTAAATAAAAAAGTGCTCAGACGGCAAGAACATGACATGTCAGAGGAGCACTGAGACAGTGGAATTGATATGGACCATTGCACTAATGGTTGACTGGAAGTAGTTCAGACTATAAGATCAAATTACTAAACGAGAGAGAAAGAGGAGAGTTGACATCCTTTTTATTTATAAAATGTGACCGGCAGCAGCAAGCTGTGTATATATTATGCTGCTGGTAGCAGCGACAGCATGGGCAATATTTGTATGGAGAGAGAGGAATGGAGAAAAGGAAATCCTTTTGAATTCTGATGTTGATGACGATGATCGTCATCATCATCAGAACAGTTCACCTTGTCGACTGTTAAGTTACGAAGGAAGAAGAAGAAGTAGTAGTAGTAGCAGTAGCATCATAATAGAAAGCAGAGTGCCAGCCAACCAACCAGTCGCTTTCAATAATCCAGTTGAAAATCATTGGCACAAGTCATGTGTGCATGTCAATCAGGATCATCTTACTTTTTTAAAGTTGAAAAGACGATCAGATAGACTTTGGTGAACAAGTCAGTAATTGTGTATGTATTTATATTACAAAAAATATGATGTCCTGTATACAAACGTGATCTCATAGTGCAAAAAATATCACGTTGAATTAACTTCATTTTTTGTCAGGTCTTAAACACTACAAGACTGAAAATGAAGACAGATCTTTTTGGTTGTTGTGCAGCTTTCAGCGTGCTCAATTTTTTTTGTTAAAAAAAGTTGTGCCTGTCAGTGGCACAGTTTCTCTACAAGATTACTGTCGATGCTCCTTTAGAAAAGTAACGACACGGCGAATGGAATGAACAAAAGAAAATTGCTTAATAAATTGAATCAAGTGAAAAAGAGTGACTTTTTCTTGCGTTGGGTACTGGATAATATGTATGAGAAGGAGATATGATTTTACAAGTTTGTTCAGCTTGTTACTTATAATTTTTTTATGCACAGCGTTTTATAATAAATACGTCGAGATGATATATTTACTATTGTCGGGTTTTGTGGTCGACGTATAAAAAACAGAAAAACAGCAATTTTTGTGTCAATAAACGAATGATCGTGCGATGATGATGATGATGAGCTGGACTGGACTGGATAGGAAAAGGGTGACAGTAGAACGGAAGGGGAAAATCTGAAATGGATTAGGTATAAGTTTTTTAACTAATGCGATAAGACATATCATTAACCAAGTACATACAAACGAACACAGTTCCCCAAAAATTCTTTACCACCACTATCAACCAACCAATAAGTCCAATTGTTGTAAGTGGGCAAATAATGTCCTTTTATGTATCATTGTCATTATATTTTATGTCATCCTTTCACTTCACATTTCCAACGTAGAATCATGTCCTTATTAAGTGAGTGCTTACGTATTTTTCTTATTGGAACATTTCCAACCCAATATAAGTGAGTAGAGCAAACTTGTATTGCATCTACTAAAATCCAACAAAATCCAAAAAAATATGACAATGAAGCTCGTTATTTATTTTTATTACAGGGGACAACAAGAGAAAATGCCGAAAAAGAAGAGAGGGTTAGTTCACAGCAGACAAAGGGTTAATCCTGGTGAATTGCCGTCTCTCTCCTCAAGCACACAAACACACATACACACACACTTTTACGTGTTGTTATTGTTGTGAGTGGATCAATTATCATCAAATAAACGAGACAAAATGATGTGAACCGTGGCAGTGTGCTGCAGAGCAACAGAGTATAATGTAGAATTTGCTAGATGGACGTAGTAGACCACTGAAAATGACAAAAATTACTTTCATTGAATCTGACAAAAAAACATGAACTTGAATGAACATGTACAACAACCAAGCTATACGTGATAAATAAAATGGTAATCATTTTTAGACTTCAATAAGCTAATTAAGCTTACTAAAATCAATATTTCACATTTAAATGTAATTTTAATTTAAAGTATTAATTTAATATATATATATATATTATTGACATGATGTTTGCTTTTACGTAACTTTTTATTCTTGAGAAACCTCTAGCGCAGCATCAGCAACAACAAAAAACACGAAACAATAATACAGAATGACAAGCATGAGCGATGACAAAAAATAAATCTTTATATTTTCCCGAAGCTCTCTTCACGTCTGTCATTTTGTGCAATAGGTTGCATCCCGTGACCTGAGGTAGCATTTAACAGGGCACAGAAAAAGAAGTCTAGGTCTATCGTCGTGGTTACGAGATAAAATACGGAGGGTGTCTTTAAAGAAGCGACTAAAGGAGACAAGAACACAGAGCTAAATACATTTAAAAGTGTGATTTCAGAATAAAAATGTAAAGTTATTTGGGGTTACAAAACACTTTTACACAAAATTACATACATCTGTTGTTTAAAAAATCTCGTCGTCTTTACTGTTTTGTTTCTCTCCTTGTTTCTTAAAAAATAGAGAACAGGATAAATATGAGAGAAAAGAGTGCAGGGTGGCTGTCTAGTTTGTGTGTCTGTGGCTTGTTCATGACATCGTTGAGAAGTTTCCATATTTCATTAACCACAAGTCATAAAACATGGAGAGGGAGAGAGATAAGCAAGTGAGTAAGGCTAGCAGATAAGAAGACAAATTTAAGCAACCACAAAGCCATGAAAACACAAGACATGCGCTTTTTTCTTGAAAAAAAGATGAGTTTCTTTTAATGTGTGGAATAAGTATATATTTATTACGTCTTTTCAAAAATATGTACAAGTATCAACCCCACCAACAATTCCCGTCTTTTCGGTTTTTTAACAAGTAACAGCGAGGGTGCGAAATAAGATAATGGATTCAATCCGATAAGGAGTCTATAGTAGAAGTATAGTAGAATAACTTTTACTATACTACTTTTTCCTCTTTTTTAAAAAAAAGAACAAAAATGGGAGTTGGAAAGGAAGCAAAAAAGCTGAAAATCGCTTTAAAACCACACAACAACCAACAAAACAAGGATTTTTGTGACAATTTACACTTTTTATGCCCTTCTTATTCCCCCCTTTCTACTTATATCTTGCATATGTGTATTTGTTTTTTGTAAAAAAGTGAGGTGCAACAAGGCTATTTATCACAAAGCAATATGCAATGACAATGTTGTAGGCGGTAATATTACGTTTTCCCCATTTTTTTTCTTTCTCTCTCTGTCTGCCGTGACATTAAGAAAAGAATGGTTTGTTGTGGTGTTTTGCCACCCGTGAGACCTGACTTTTTTCACTTCTTATTGACAATTTTTGAGTAGTTGCTTTAAAAATGAAAATTTAGAAATGCGATAGGAAAGTTTACTTTATCACGTACTTAGTATGCAGTTGTACGGCTGTATACAAATCGTTTCAAGTAAGAAAACTGGTTAAAACGGATATACAGTTTAAATGAAATTTTTTCTTTTAACATTTGTTCGTCTCGAACAAATTCATTCAACCATGGTTAACTACTCACTTGACTCTTTTTCTTACAGAAAATGGATACTCTGATAATTTTCCATTCCGCCTTCTGCTAATTTGTACTGACGGTTTTTTAAAACAAAATGTGCTGTATACTTTCACTCTGTCACGCCATTATACATGACAGAACGATTCACGTTGTCCCAAAAAGTTCAAGGTTTCCAAAGATTGAGACAATGACCAAAGAGAACAGTACAGTTGTAACTAAAACGGAATATCATCAACGTTCTTCTAATAGCAGAAAAAAACAAACAATTTGAAAATGTAGCAAAACCGGTCCTACAGAAGAACAACGAAACGTGCAGTAACATTGTTGTAATTTTTTATTCATTGTGACACTTCATGCGCATTTCCGAATTTATCATTTTCTCCGCTGAGCTGAACAAGCACTCTGAGAAAAATAATGGATTTACTCATGTCTGTCAGACAAGCAGTACACAAGAGAGTTTGTATGAGCTTCCTTCTTTCTTTCTACTACTACTACCTTTACTAGACTACCTCATGTGGTTTGAAGAGTGATATCAGAACCTGATTTTGATAACGTAGTCACAATAGTGAAAATGAAATGGTAACGAGAAAGAAAAAGGAACAGTCAGACAAAAAGGGGCCATTACAGACTGATAACAAAAGAAGCAAGAGCAAAAAATAGAATAAGATGCAGAGAAGAACGAGATTTTGACAAAGGAAAAAAAATCATCCGTGGGATGCTAAAAAAGGAACAATGAAAAAGGGAAGGTAGTTGAACCAAAGTTTCCTACAGTCAACAAACTGTTTGTATCAAGAAGAGCAAGTTGAACATTTATCATATAAGCTGTGATTTTATGTAACAATACAAAGCATCTGGGTTCCCACACTTTAATTTTTTTGATAACGATATTGCTATTATTTTGCTGGCCCAATTTTGTATTTGATGCGTTTAAAATCATAAAATGTATCAACATTGTTATAAAGAATAACATTAATGTTTCAGTCAGGCAATCCAACATAAATGTATTACTGTTGTATACGTCTTGATGCAAGGTTTTGCTGGTTATTGTTGCTCCAGAAGAAATAATGAATATTTTTTCCTGGAGACATAATCAGTGCAAAAACCAGTTTTTATTGTTGTTGGTGGGTTTTAAAATCATTTTCGAGAAAATAGGAAAGTGTGTGGAGGTAAAAAGTTTGGTATAATAAACCATGGTACATAACATAGGTAGGTATATATCTATATATATGTACTTGTTTAATTGTATTGCTCGTCTGTTAAAATATCTATTGAATAGTAAAAGAGTTGAAGCGGCTGTAACTGCACTTCTCATAAAGAACAGAAATGAATCTTTATGTTTTTTTGTCAGAAGTCATGAGTCATGATCCTTCTTTTTTTGTCTCCATTCTTCTTCCGTAGCGTTCCTGTCTGTCTCCACTTGGCCAGAATGACGGATGAGTTTCAGTTTCCCGTGTGTACAAGAAAGAGCACATCAGTTACAAAGTTGTGGAAATGGGGCAAGGCGAGAAGAGTAAAAGGAAGCCAAGCATGGAATGGTGAAAATGTATGCAACGAACGAAAGAATAGTCTGTTTGCTTTGGTGCTTCAAATTTACTTCATTATCATGCCATGTCAGATATCTACAAGGAAATTGAAGTCGAATGTGCGGGACATGTTTACAAACTATTCTATTAACTATGTAGGCATGCATTTTTCATTATATGCTGAAACCATCACGACATACGACATGTACTGTAATGTGATTTTTGTACCAAAATTAGTATATGGATCCTGTTAAACACTGTTGTATAATATGAAACCATGTAAAGCATTTATTGAAAACTCTGACATGTACTAATTGTTTGCCTATTATTTCAGTAGAACAATTATATACAATAATGATAGGATGGTTGTTTAAAAAGTTTCAAATTAGTTGTTGAAAGTTAGTACGAAATAAAAAATATATATTTAACAACTGTCATTAGTTCATGTAACAATGTCATTGACGGTTTAATAATTTATTTTTAAAATTATTATTGGTTCTCAAGGACTTTTGTAGACTTTTAAATATTCAAATTAGTTTGCATCATTTTTACCTTGCATTTAACTTGCAATAATAACATTGATGGCCTTCTGCATCCTAACACAATAGCTGATCTATACGCACAAAAACACGAAGAAAAAGAAAAGTGCGACAAACCATATAAATAATAAGCTCTTTTATTATACATGATCCACTTTTTATGACTGTCTTGTGTAATATCACATTTCTTATTTAAGACGAAGGACGAACCCAACGGACGTCACGGAGGACAATTGCAGTAAATTTTATGGTAATATTAGATGAAATTATGTTCAAAGTGAATGGTACATTGCAATAAAATGCAAGAAGATGAAGATCGGGGGATAAATAGAATGAAATAAATTGAACTGTCCATATACCATCGGCAAAAATAACATGATTGGAATGATCGTGTGTCACATTATTATAGATTCTCATTTTCCAAACCCACCATGAGAGGAAAATGCAGGACGACGGGATGAATAACTACATCGCATGTTTGGTACAATAATTTCAAAAATTGGAATCCAATAAGCCACATGAAGTATTAAAATGATGGTAATCGGACAAGGAAAAATAACTCGCAAGTGAAAATGTCATCTTTAAACGCAGCAACGAAACTTATGAAACATACGAGAAAAGGTAAAATAAGCGATAAATTTATTCTACACACTGCCACCCGGGTACTCAGCTACATGCATACATCCGATAGTCGTCGTGGCGTAACGTAACTCAACAATCTGAAAAAAGAGCAAGATATTATACATTCAGCAAAGAGAGGGGTAACAACGATGTACTTTTATAAGCAAAGATACACATACATAATGCAACGCAATGGAAGCAGAATTTCTCTTATCTTTCTTTTTCGGAATGAACAAACATTTCCATCTCTCCGATTTCATGGCGAACTCTGTGCAAAGAAGTCGCTGGAAACCAGTTTTAGTTCTCCATAGCTTTAGGAGATGCTACTTATGAAACCAACAACACATTGTACTAAAGACTATTTCAAAAAAATATGCAAAATTAATTAGGCATTTAGATCCCTGCGTTTTCGGGCTGGGATCATATTGCATACAGACTCAAGCATTTTGTTTGTCGTCAAGCTTGTAAGCAAATGACAATGTTTTCAATGATACAAACAAAGCAATTGATTGTTGGCAAAATTAATGGGAATGAAACACCCAATTTGTGGACGATTTTGATTGCAAAAATTTGAACCAAAATGAATGGTACGTCCTTTTGATCAAGTTTTGCATACACTTAGTAGTAGTAATGTTTTATTTAGTGACTTAATACCGTATAGCTTGTCATTGGAAATTATCATTATACCACCATATATATATATATTATATATATAGTCTTAAACATAAGTGTTATTAGAACATTGACATCGGTAAATTGTACGTAGGTACACAATATTGCGTATAGAGTAATAATTTGAGCCTTTTCTAGTGTATATTGAATTTTTTATTTCAATGCAAAATGTGCAATTACGGTATATGAAATACAAATGAGTTACAACAGAACTACCTATTATAATTACGATAGTTATAAAAAAACAAAGAACGTTTGTCTTACTTTTTGACCATTGCACGAAATAAGAACAATGCTTGTTTAATCTATTGTGTCATTTTGTTTTAATCTAAACTCAATGAGTCTATCAGGTTACGATTTCTACGAAAAAAAGTTATTGCCATGTAAAATCAATTTTTATAGTAATTTAACTTTCGAATAAAAAGTGCTAAGCATAACTCTGACATTACAAGTGAGTGACGTTGGCAGTCTTTTAAATTCCATATGCTATTCAATTTTTTAAATCATTTGAAGTTTTTTTCAAAACTCTGAACTTTTGAGGCTGAGATAGGTAGGTGTATAAGAAAGAAAACTTACTTTTACACAGTATTACTTTTTTTTGAAAATTATAATTTCATTCTGTAAATTATTATTTATGCATATTTCCCAAAAATTACTACCATTAATTGAATTATAGGTGACTTGCCATGATTGGAGCTCTGGCAATATCTACAAGTCAACAGCAGTAGAACTAAAACAATTTTGAAAAGGGTTGGGTGAGCTAATTTATAAATATTTTTAATTCAAAAATCATAATATGTTAATTTATGCTATAGAACATGAAACGAAAAAAAGCTAATGGAGGCAACGGTGAAGAAAGCACTCCAATGCCTTTTTACACAATGGAACGGTTGGAAGGTGTTGGCAATCTAGTTTACCGGTTTCGACTTGTACGCCCAAATGCTGCACAAACGTATGTTTTATATATACAGTACCATAATTAAACTATATAGCAATTAAAACTTTGAAATAATGACTACAACTTGCTGTTTTGTTACAGTCCTCCTGATTCAACTGAGGATAATCCAAATAGAAACATTATAAGGTCAGAGATGCCACCAACGTCAGGAGGTAGCAGCGCAACTGCAGCTGCTGGAGCTTCTACTGAAAAGACAATTTCCCAAGACATCCGCCTTCATGAGCCAAGCTGCCCGTATTATCGCTGGTGGCAAATCTCAAACAATCTCTTAACTGATGGCGAACTTCAAACGGAGCTTAGAGCAAATTATTTTGATCAGATTTTAGCACAAGATCGCGTTCCGTTAGTACCCAATGCTCTTGTGGAAGCGGAAAATCGATCTGTCCAGCACTTGGAAGCTGGACCAATTAGATGTTACATGGACCGACAGCGAAACTATTTTTTGAATGGAAAGGAAATGACGTTAAGCCAGTGCCAATGTCCGGCCGCTCAAATACATGTACAAGAACAAGTTGTCAGCTCTACTGGAATAAAGGTGCCTCCATTAAGGATTCAATTGAACGTCGAACCATGCCCATCATCATCACACGGATCAGATTCATCTAGGAAGCAAAAGTCTGAATCAAAAATAGCTCCATACAAAATTCGCAAACTTATGGCAGCAGCAGAGGAAGCAAATTTAACATCAGATAGCGATGAATTTGATGGTAATGAGTAGTTTTATATAGGTATTTCATATACCTATACATTTGGGGTTAACTAATAATAATCAATAATTACAATAAAGAATATAAATATTTTAATTGGAAAAATAACGCAAAATTTTGCATGCAGACATAGCTAATTTCGAATTTATCAAAAATTAATTTCTTCACCTTTTATTTTGCTTTGCTTATAATTTACAAATACCTAAACTATTGTGAGTCGAAAAAATTCTATTGTATCTTATTATATATTCAATTTGAAAATCTTTCATGCCTAATTAAAATGTAATTATTGATCATTGTACTATTTAAATATTACATTAAAAATTAAAAATTTCAAGCTAATGTTTCATTAAAATTTAATCAGGTATTATGAATAAAATTTCAAGCTAATTGTTTTATTAAAATTCAATCAGGTATATATGAATAAAATTTCAAGCTAATTGTTTTATTAAAATTCAATCAGG
>JAHZMT010000529.1:0-18357 GCA_027743785.1 Sinhomidia bicolor
CAGGCTAATTTTGCTCGTCACATTTTAATTCAATTCGTAGCTGCTACACATTTTTTTAACGACTCTGCTCATCATTTCCATCAGCTCGTCATTTTTATTATTATTATTATGAGCCAACTACAACTGCCTACTATATACATGTTCTGATTCTGTCAAGATTTTTTTTCTTCTTCCCTCCATCAAACATTAAACCATAGAATTAAAATCCATTCATCTCTTTTTGATCTGCATAAAAAACTATTTAATAAAAAAATATTTTTTTCTACCGAGAAACAAATTCAAAATTCAACTTTAACAAGAACAAGGCCAGCATGACCAACAACTAAAGTATTTAGAACGTCGCTCTCTCTCCCTCTCTCTCCTCTCTCTAGGTATTCAAATCACTCTCTCAAACGAAATGTATTTACCGTAGATGAATTATTATTACAACAAGTTATTATTATTAAATACATAATAAATAAAATATTATACGCTATGAAATGATCTAGCTCTAATAATTTTTCTGATATTGACATTATACCACGCATGCATGCATGCATGAGCAGCATAGCTCAGCTCATTTATCTCACTCTTCGGGTTTATAATGCGTAATTGCATGTTACATCACACAACATCATCTCATCTCTCTCTTCTCTTGTTCTAGTGTCGGTAATATGAATGAGACTACCAAATCATCATCATCATTGCATCGCATCCTTTCTCAATATCTATACTACCTATGCTCTGCTCTCACAGCGAAAAAAAATATCACAACGGTAGTTGCATTTTACATGTAGGTATGTATACCTAGTTTGTCAGAACAACAACTTATATATACCGGCCAAAGAAGAAGAAGAAGAAGGATAAATTTTTTTTAAAAAATGAAGAGCAGCAGCATAAAGCAAGAAAGACAAGACATAATAATAATAATAATATCCCATCATGAAACATTTTTTTAAATACCATCGCTCAATATATTATTTTGATTATTATTAAGTATTACAACCTCACAACCTGATTCATGATACCAATAATAATGTAATCTATGATGAGGATGATATATGCATACTTTATTTTTATGACGATGACGATGATGATGATGATTCATGAGACTTTTTTTTTGTTCTACCTTACTACAAACGAGAAAATGGCCAATACACACACACATCTGCTGGTCCTTTTTTAAAATGTATTATGCAATAATACATTCTTTTAGTGGTGTATTATGATTATTATTAAGAAGGCATAAACATAAAAATTGTACATATTATTCTTCATCGTCCATGTACGTATGCATGCATATGCAGCAGGGTGGACGGTGTTAGCTGAGCAGCTCAGATGAAGAGTGAAAAAACACGTTTATTATTAGTGGTAGCCACATCATCATCATCATCATCATCATCATCATCATCCTCATCACCGCTGCACTGTTAAAACAAGGAGAAGGGATAAAGAAAATTGCTTTTTTTCGCTATATATTGACAACAGGAGGATGAAATGGGCTTGCACACAAAATCCAGTAGTGGCAGTATAAAAATAATGGTATATTCGTTTCTTCTTGTTGCGTATGTGTAGATAGAGTGTGTATAGTAATCTTTTTATTCGTCTGCCTGGCCGGACCGAAACTCATTTTTTAAATGAATTATGCATTCAATAGGAATTTTTGATGCCCATCCAATACACAATATTTCAACTTTGATTTTTATGGCTATTGACTGAATTTTTAATGTGATACTCAAAATCATCATTTTCTCTCTCTCTCTCTTCCCAACACAACCTTTTTGTCTTTTCTCTCTTGCCTCCTTTCACTCTAATCATAATATCATCATATTTAATACAAAATGAAAAAAAATATATATGGATGTACATACTTTGTCTACAGATATTTATTTATTGGCATGTGTGTGTGAGATGATGATATGACGATGCAAGGAAAAGTAGCAGTCTTTTTTAAACTTTTTAGCGACGAGGTGCATACATATTATACATATAGGTAAGTAGCAGGAAAGAGAAAAAAAGGAGAAGGAGAGAGAGAGATGTGTTTAATGCATAATAATATTTGAAATATGACTTTTTTCTGCAAATAAAAAAAATGTTGATGGAACTGCTTCACACTAACTTTATGTACATATATTTTTTGAGCAGATTATTAGATAGTCAGTTTCACAGCGTGCCTTCCGATTTATTTTGCAGTAACCACTTTATCATTATCGTGTGTAGTTGGAGTTATTGCTGTAAAAGCGCTGTTTAGATTATGTAACGGTCGTCGCATCATCATCATCATTGGAGTAAAAAAAATAATATACAAAAGTGATGGGCAAGTACTACACACACACACACAATATTTATGACAGTTATTATATATTACTGTTGTTACAGGGAGGTTTTTTTTTGTCTCGCTTGCAAGCAAGCAAGGGTGGTTTTATAGCCAACTGGTGGTGGTGGTGATGGTATGTAATGTAGACTCACTATTCAAATAAAATGAGAATATGGGAGGCAAACACAAAATTAATTGAAATCATGCATGAAACAAAAAATAACGACGACGATGCTGATGACGTTGAGTTGAGCACCAAATTATTATTAACATTATCAAATTATTTAGTATATATACTTTAATATGAGAAAACAGTGATTGTATAAAAAAAATTCCGAGTGTGGTTTTTTTTTTATTATTCCCTTTCAATCCTCTTGTTTCTTCGAGATCAATTTATTGAATATTTATCCAATAAAATGAGGTACTTATCTTGTAAAAACATGGGGTAAATGAGATATATAAATTTTTAAAAAAATAATATTACCGAAGAGAAAAGACCTTGCTATTATTAATATTAATATTACCACATAACATATTATAGTGCTCCTGGTTAATAAAACGCATCAATTCCAATGAAAAGTTGTCTATACAGCCATGAAGATCACTTATTACTACTACTACGGCACGTCATATAAATGTATTTTTTCAATATGGATTATTATTATGGACGCACCATACATTATGCATTAGCAAATTTCAATTACTCTGTGTGATTTTTTGAACGTGTTTTAATCATTTCTACACAAAAATCCTTGTAAAATATACGTATGCACACACACAAAAGTTATTTATTATTTTGACTAGCTCTCTCTCTCTCTCTCTCTACATGGCAGTCATAATAATGCAAACAGAAGGAGAGAGAGAGAGAGAAAAAAAAATGATTGCTAACTTCATGCCCGCTGAGAAAATATATTATTATTACTTTGTGTGGCAAACCAACTAAACGACTTGTTTCACTCAAAAATAGCAGCAGCAGTGAATAGGATTATCAGGATATTGATATATGTATATTGTGCAAAAAAAATCATCCATGTAGGTAATCAGCAGCAGCAGCAGCAGTCAGTAGCGCCAACTAGGCACTAAAAAGAGATAGTTACTACACTACATTACTTATTTTTTTCTCTCTGTTAATGCATTGTTTAAAATTCATCGGATCGTAAAAGTGTATAAATATTGACAGGATATTTTGTGCAAGACGAAGAGAGAGAAAGAGAGAGACAGCTTGTGGTAAATGAGAACAAGAAGGAAACAGCACGCACACTTCTACTTGTTTTTTTACTTCTTCTTCTTCTGCTGCTATTATTCCTTTTTGCTTTGGTGGTGGTAGAACGACATGGGCAGAACCTCACCTTACTAAATAACGGCCACCCCTTGAATGCGTTTGCAAAGAAATAAATTATCCATCCACGCAGAAACATAAATAAAAAAGAATAATTTTTTTTGCTACCACTACCACCGCCGCCGCCGCCACTGCGCTAGTGAGATCTACTTGACTCTCTCTCTCTCTCTCTCTCTCTCTCTATCACAGTAGTAGGCAAAGCAGGTAATATTCAAAATAAAAGATGATCATTTCGTAATAATAAATAAGGTGAAAAAAACGTTACTGATTCACTCACATTGAAATATTTTTATTTATTTTGTACGCTATATATTATGTTATTTAGTCGGTTGCAATAATTATAATATGTAGTGGCAACAACAACGTGGCAAAACCACTCAAAAGCAATTACATCATGTATGTACAGAGGAACATCATGAAAAACAGATTTTTTTTTGAGGGAGGATCTCTGAACATGCACGTAACATTATTAAAAGTACAATAGAAAATGAGGGAAAGAAGGGATGAATATATATATACATGTATCTATTTTACGGTACAGGTATATGGGTACACCGTTTTTGTCGTGATCATCATTATAATCATTGTTGTCTTCTTGGTTGGTTCTTAAGGGAATATTAATGCCAAGCAGGATTGTTGAAGATAACAAAAAAAAGAAGGAGGAGGAGGACCAGGAGAAGAAAAAAATAATGTATAATGTGATAAAGGGAAAAAGAAAAGCCGCTGGCAGCAATAATTATAATTACATGGAACATGATGATTATTCATTAATAATTCATTTTGATGGGCTATATGTTAATATATTTATTTTTTTAAAGAAAAAAGTGCACATTTTCTTGTTCGTTTTTTAAAACTTTAATGAATGATAGATTCACGTTTTTTTCTCCTATTTTTCGGGTGGTATAAAAAATGATAATGGCTGCAGAGAGAGAGAGAAAGAGAGAGAGAAATAACCATTCTGGAGGCGCAATTACTTGCTTTTTTTCCTGCAATACTAATAATTCTGCTCATGAATGAATTGAATGTGATTACACATTATCTACTGTACTGTACAGCAGAGACGTATTACTACGGCTTCTTAATATTCACAAGTTTGCTAATAAATCGGGTGATTTTTCTTCTTCTTCATTTCTTTCGCTGTCTTGTAATAGGAGTGGAGTGATTTTTTTTTCCTTGTGCTAAAGGCACTCTCTGTAAATGATGCTAAAATAATGCTATTTAAAAGCTAAAACAGGAAGGTTTTTTTTATTTAAAAAAAACTCTTGTTTTTTTCTTCACTACTGTGTTCTTATAATGCAATCACTGGTATTGCTTAGATAGATGATATTATTATTCCCTCTATTTATTATTATTACTCACTGTCCTTTGTTCTTTACAAGATCGCCGCGTTATCATCGGTAAAATGCCCAATATAATATTCAAAGAGCGGACGACACATTAATTTTCACTCTGGAGGGTAGTTTCCCATTTCACTCGTCTACTCCTCCTCCTCCTTCTTCTTCTTCTACCGCTGCTCCTGCTGCTGCTCAAGTCAAACGAGAGGGATGATCGTATATAGTATACCCATCGTCATCAATATTATTACCCAAGAGCTACCAGCAGCTACAATGTCTATTTTTTGAATTGCATAATATTATTAAATCCAACCTATATTATTAACATGCTTGACATTCTCTCTCTCTCTCTCTCACCCTCGCCATTACATTACTATCCTTCTTTCTTTTATGTTAGCATTGAGCTTTTTCCAAAGATAAAAAAAAAAAAATTAAGTGTAAAAGTCTCTCCAGCAGCAGCAGAATAGCAGCATAACAGCACAGAAGAGAAAAAAAAAATCAGAAAGAATTTTTTTTTTCAAGTAAAGTTTAATAAGTACAGGATTAAGATTAAGGTGCTATCATTAGTAGAATTTTTTTTTTCTTCCTTTTCTTCTTCTTGTGTTTGTCGTTGTTTTCTTTGTCATCGTCACTAAAGCACAAGTGATGCTGAAAAAAGTCAATTTGCATTCTCTTTGCATCCAATGAACATTCGCTACCTTCATCATTCATTATCTCGCTCTCTCTCTCTCTCCATTTCTGTTTCTTCTTTTTCCCCCATTCCCTACCTTCTTTATATTTTGGTAATTCCAAATGATATAAACTTTGTCGCTCTCTAAGTCTATATACCTATCTGTTTGTTTGCGTGATTTTAGATGAGCTTTTAGCGTGTTATATATATTTTTTTAAAGTTATATATTCAGCAATCCTTATATACCTACATAAATACATCTGCTAAACTTTTTTTTTCTTCAGAAGAAGAGAAAGAAGAAGGAAAGGACTTTCATCCTGCTTATTTTTTTCCATTGCTTTTCTACTACTTTTAAAATGCAAGCAGTGTTATGCGCAACTAATGTAATGTATGTGTCGGTCGGTCGGTTATAGGTATGTGTTGTATGCGAGGAGCAGCAGCAGCATCAGCGGCAGCAGCAAGCCAGCAAAGAAAATGAAACGATTCACATTATTACAATATTATTATGCAAGAAGCTACCACGGCAAGACTTATTGCTTCTGAGTCATCGTCTCCATTAATACAAATGGATGTATATACGCGCTCTCTCTCTCTCTTGCTTGCTTTTGCTTGTGTTTTTTTAAGGCAGAACAAGTTTACTTGGAGAGTAATCAGGTATCAAAGGTTTTGCTGCTCACTCACCCCTTTTGTCTCTCTCTCTCTAATTCCTCTTTTTTTCTCCTCTTCTTCTCACAGAAGCAATATAGTTACTCATTTGGAATTAGCCATTCTGAACATCACATTATTTCATCTATCAGTCAGCCCTTTATTGCCGCATCTCTCAACAAGAAGAGTACGAAGGATGAGAAAATTCAGAGAAAAAAAATATATGTATGTATGTATGGATGGATGTATATATTAAAAGAAGCATTCTCGCCCATCCCAATTTTCCAATCAGCCATGCCTAAAAATGAATGGTTTACTTAAGAATCCTCCGTCATCCACTGCGAATAATAATAATAATAATAACAAGAAACCCGACAAAAAAATACAGTTGCTTATTATTGTAAAAAAAGAGCTGGTAATTTCGGCAAACTACTACTACTACTGTAATAATAATGATGATGATAATGGTAATACCAAAAAGTAAAAATATATTACCACCCAAAAAAATATAATACATTATTATTATGCATAAGGGTTGATATATTGCACACCACCAATTTTCAATTGCAACATACAACAAGAAAGTGTTATGTGAAATGAATGACGGAATATTAATATGATTTTTTTTTCTATTGCAAAATTTTGTTTATGAATGAGCAAGAAATATAGGTATGCATATTATTTTTTTGAAGAAAGCTTAACGCATTTCTACATACATAAATATTTAGCTAGTAAGTAAATCACCTTCTGACTGAAGTGGCGATGACGAATGCGATTTTCGTTCCGACTTGATCCCAAGGTTTTCTCTGTACTGTTGACTACTAAGCTTGCTACTTGCGCCGCCGCCACTACCCGTGACTGAAGTGGAATGAGAGGAGGATGATGATGATGAGCCGTGGTGGCTGGACTGGCCAGCGTGATGATGAGAATGGTGAGAAGAAGAATGATGTTGCTGATGATGATGATGAGAATGAGGATGATGATGAGCACCGTATGAGGAGGAAGAGGAGGAACGTTGATGTTGTTGTTGCTGTCCATGATGAGAGGAAGAGGAGTGATGCTGCTGAGAGTGAGAGTGGTACCTTTCCCCGGCAGAAGAATGACTGACAGGAGGTCTTAAACCGGCATGGCCGTTGACAAAAGCCTCCTTGCCACTGCTGTTGTTATTGTTGTTGTTGTTCTGACTGCCGCTCTCGGCATTTCTCCCTGAAGCTATCCCACTTGTACTGCTTGAGCGGACTCCAGGAGATGAGGATGGGGAAATGCCGCCACCGGAGCGACTGGTTCGACCTGATCCTCCCTGCAGGAAGATAAAGAGAGAGAGAGAAAAAAAAATTAATAAAATAGCTGACACAATAAAAATAATAATAATGCAAACAGTATATTTAATTAAAAATTTGGACAGTTTTGCATTTTTTTTCTTTGGTGGAATAATAATAATATTTCGAAAAAAAACTCATTATAAATTATCATTATTTTCTCTCATTGTTTGCAGATAAGCCAATCGTGCAATTTACAAAGGAGAGAGAGAAAAAAATCCATGTCTGTATTTATTATGCAAGAGCATGAATGAGCTTGTACGTAGTTTACTGCGAGTTCCTATTTTAAATTATTATTATCCGTTTATATTACAAAATGCATAGGGTGGGTTTGGGATGAAAAGCGTTTTTCTTTTCTGAGAGAAAGGCAGTAGTAGTAGTCGAAGAAGCAGGGTGATATCTCAAACAGGAAAAATAATACAATAATTCGGAGAGAATTAATGAAATGCACAGACAGGGATTCAATTTGATGTATTATAAACATCTCCGTCCTTCTCCATTCCTACTGCTGTATTTACACACAAAAATACAATCTATGCGTGCGATTATGTGTATGTCTTTTTTATTAAGCATTTGGTCCAGTCGACATAGGATTATAAAAGAACAAAATGTACATATAACACAGTAAACATAATATATTTACAAAAGTAAATAGAAAATGCACATGGAATACATTTTCGATGGTGGTGATTCTGCTGCTGATGATGATGATGACTATGATGAGTGAGTGGAAATGTGACATGGACAGATCAGCTTAAATTGTGCAGCAGGACACACAAAAAATAACTGAGAATGCGGGGCGGCTACTCATGCTAATGCTGCGTGCTTGGTTTTCCAACCAACTGAATTGCATATTATATGATTTTAAGTTGTTCGCCTGAAAATAAAAAAAAAAGATTCGAATGAGAGTGTAAAGAGCAATAAGTATGTATATGTATGTATGTAGGTAGAACGTAGAGAAGTAGATGGTGATGTTGACAAATGTAGTAGCAGCAGCATAGCAGTAGTGGTAGTTGGTACACACATTATTATAACCGAAAAACTACTCTGCATATGATTAAAATGCCCGGTGAACAATTTACATGAGGAGACACAAACACACACCCTGTTTTTTTCTCCTTTTCGTGGTGGACTGGACTTTTGACGAGGATGATTTTGTATGCAAGTCTGAGAACTGGAATAAAATGTTCCTTGTTAAATAAAGTACGCAACGAATAATAATAATAATAGCCAGTCAACCAAACTTTTAACCAACTAAAGTCCATTCGTTCCTTTAAAAAACATTTCATTTACTTCAGCATTTTCGTCATCGTCCTCATCATATCGCTATATACCGTGTCGGCTTTTGTCTTGTATGTTAATTTCGCAATCAATTTCCGACACAGTCCAATAATAACAGAATAAAAAAAAACGCAGAGAGTGGAGAAAAAGAGAAATAATAATGAAGCCGCTATTTTATTTTAGACTAAACTACTGACTGCATTAATATATTACATCATCATTGAGTGAGTTGTTTTATACTACTGAACAGTTATTGACTGACTAACTGAATGAATGAATGAATGAAAGTGTGTGTATTGCATTATTATTATTATAGGGAAAATGAGTGGGAGACAAAGCGAATGGATAATAATAATAAAATAGTCATAATATTGCATGGGAGTAGTGGTGGTGGTGGTGGCAGTATTATTGCATGCGACATTATGGTATTTGTATATGTAGATATATGTATATATATATATGTATAATATGTATGTATCAGTAGACAATAAGGATGTTGGAGAGAAGGGTGGCTCGGAAGGAATGGAAATTGAATTTTATTGATGAACTAAAAAAATCCTCGTCATGATCATCACCATCATCGTCGTCATCATGGATAACAAGCAGTAGTAGTAGTAGTTGTAGTTGTGTGCAGCCTACACGTTTTATTATGAATGATGATTGTGACGACAATGGCGAGAAAGCAAGGAACAGTGAGCAGCAGAGCAGTTAGTTGTTGGCTAATGCTAATTCAACTGTCGTTGTCGTCACCAAATCATAATCGTCGTCGTCATCATCAATAGAGCAGTAGTTTTTGCTCATTATAAGAAGAAAAAAAATCATCAGCAGCAGCAGTAACTGAACATGGCACCAACACCTCCATTTTTTGTTGGACTTTAGAGAAAAAAATGAAAATGGAAATGCCTTTATGTACATAAGTACTCTCTGTGTGAGCTCTCTTGTCCTGCTGCCGTTGCTGCTGCTGCTGCTGATCTCTCTTTGTTTTTCTAATTTTTTTGTAGGGATTCCTCACGAAATTGCATATCAGCAACAAGGACATGTACTTTACTTTTGGTGCGAGACGAACACAAACACACAGCTTGCTTGTTAGCTAATAGTTATGATGACATATTTGATGAGATGAAATTAGGAATTCAAATATAATGCCAATGTCATAATAATTTTCTCATTCTCTCTCCGATTCTCTCTGCGAGTATAGTGTATATCAATCAGAATAATAATAAAAAAAATTATGCTCAAATAATAATCTCGTTCCGTGTTTCAATTTAGCAAGTGAGTAAGCACGCTTTATCACTTATCTTGACAAACACAGCCACTCGTCCTTTTTTTAAACAGTTTTTATTCAAGGGTGAAAAAAACGTACACACACACAGTATTTCCTCTTTGTTTCCAATCTATTCAGTAAATACATTATTATTATTTTATTATGCGACCCTTTGAGCGCTTCTGATATAAATGATAACGAGATACTATTATTATTATTATGATGATGATGACAGAGCAGCGCTTTGAAACTAAATAGGGGAAAAAATAGGGACTTATCATTTTATGATGGTCTGACAATGCCCCAAAAGCATGTATATATTTATATTCCTACCAAAAAAATCCACAGAAAAGAGACCTGCTACTTTTACTCCGTACTTTTTTGATCATCATCATCATCCAAATTATTCATCTGTTTGTTCACAACTACTCTAGTTAATATTCCACTACTACTGGCTGACGGATGGAGGATGGCGAAAAAAGGGATAATAATTTAATCAGATGCAAAGCACACACATCATCATCATCACATGTGATACCGACTCTCGTTTGTGCCCAAAAAGAGAACTTCTCTGTGTGAAGATGATTTTCATCTGTCATATAAAATGCAAAAGTGCTTTTTCTCTCGGTACTCAGCTCTACTGCTGAAAAAGGCTTAAAATTAGTATAAAAGCTACTTAGATGATGTACAAGTGCAAAAACAAAAAACTAAAAAAAACACACAACAAAATTGTAAGTATATTTGCCTTGGGCGACAGTATTGCAACTACTTTGCTAACAAACTTGTCAGATGTTTAAGCAAAAAAAACAAAATTATTATTTTTTTGATGAATGAACGAGCGTGTTGTAGTGGGAACCTTTTTTATTAGCATGATGATGATGATGTGATGATGAGTCGATGACTGGGCTGCTTGTTGAGGATCACAAGATCATGATAATGATGACAAAGCTACAAGTTTTTTTGATGCTTGTGCTACTACTATTATTATTATTATTGTTGTTGGGGATGCTGCTCTTCTTATGCAAGATTTATCATCATTATAAATAAAGTGTCAGAAGCGGGGTAAAAAAAATGCTCATAATAATAATATATAGGAACCTTATAATAGGTATATAGAGAAAACCCCCAGTGTGTTTATTAGTTTGCATGAAACTTTATTTTTAAAATTTTTTTTGGCATATGGGATCATCATCATCCCATCATCACAGCACGTATGTATATATTGTCGTGACGGAATAATAAAATAAATGCCAAAGTGAGAAAATATAGGGAGTTTTTTCTGCTTTAATAATTTTATGGAAAATATTTTGAAGCGACTATATAGCTGTGAATAGGGAGTTTTGCCCGATAAAAAAAACCAAAGTAAACGTGTACTGGAAAAAGGAGTCCCCAAAGAAGATTACTCCATTTAAGTATGCGTTACGCTGCCACTGCTTATTCTTATTATGGTAATGATAATGAAATCACAGTTATCATCGTTGTGAGAAATACTAATAAAGTTTTATACCAGAGAAAACAACACACAGGAGCATATTACATACATATATTACATATTCACATGCATGCTTTCTCTTTTGTATGCTGATGTTTTTTTGGTGTGGTATTTTAGCTCTCCTTCTTCATCATCATCATGATCATCACTATCACATGCTTTAATTTTATAGAATAAAATGAAAAAAAAATCATACCCACAATTATCTTCATGCACATTTATTTGTACTACGTACGTACGTAATTAATTATGCCGAATAAGCAGAAAAAAATATATACTATGCGGTTGTCGTCGGGTTTTACTACAGATGCCCAGCAGCTTTTTCGCAGAAGTAAAAACACATCAGCATAATTTCATTAGTGATATTTCATCATTTTCCCTTCCGCCTCAAGGCTCATTATGCAAAATGAATAAAATGAAATGCACTGTGTGTGTATGTATGCATGTACGTAAGTACACAAGTACTACTTCTCCTTCTCTCAGTGAATCCAGTGCACAAAGCTACAAGAGAAAATATTTTTATTTTTTTGTGAAAAGCTAACACAAAAATGATAGGGACTAGCACAACAGCAAAATTACAATGCTGGATAAATAAATCTCTGTACATCAATACATCTGCACAATTTTTTCACGCATAAAAATATTGTAATGTTGATGATGATGATATGAGTACTTACATTAAAAAAGATTTTTGGGAATTATTATTGGGATGATGACGTGATACACCTACCTACCTACCTACCTACCTTCCTATGCAGTAAATCAAGCAACTGTTCATCATACCCATATCATACTCATGTTGTTGATGATGATAATAATGATAATAATCATGACAGAATGAAAAAAAACTATATACCATGCTTCATTCAACCCAACCAAGCTATACTTCGTGATCATCCATTCAACCATACGTAATGAGGCATCAGTGCGTACGTACGCTGGTGGTGGTGAGGTTTTTTTTGTGTATTTAACACTAACAAGATGAATATAATCTCCCGCTGTGTCAAAAATCTACACACAACAACAACTCATCATCATCGTCATCACATTCAATTCACATCACTTGGTCATAACAATGTAATAATAATAATAATCAGCAATACATACATACCCAATCGTCTCTTGTGTAATTTTCATATTAAAATTGAATTTCATTTCCTGAATGTAAATTTTTTAAAAACTTTTTTAGTCGCAGCAGCAGCAGCAGTTGTAAAAATGAAAAGATAATCATATTATTATTATTAATGTATTTAGGTATGCATAGAAAAGAAAACTGACTGGCTATATGTAAATGCAGGCAGAAAGGTAGTAATTTATTTTCTTGTAAAAAACAAAATCATCCTCGTCATATTTTTTTTATCTTATTTAAGTCGTTGATTGATATGCTGCTTCTGTTGTTTCTTTTTCTACTTTTGCTGCTGCTGCTGACGAGATAAATGAGAATTACAATTACACGAGAATGAAATATTAAGTGTGGAAGAGTGAAGACGGAGAGAGAGAGAGAGAGGGTTGCATTGAATTGATGGATGGATCACTCTCTCTCTGTATTTTCTGCCAAACTTAAAATTAAATATTACGTGTGAGAGGAGCAGCGAGATTGGTGGTGGTGGTGGAGTAGGAGCGAGGGTGCAGTTAAAACCATTGCATTGATTACTTTGCACTCTTCACTTCATCATAATAATCATCAAGCAATTCCCTCATGTCATTTAAGTTTTTTTTTTTTAAATGGGAACACAAAATGACGATGCTGATGATGGTGGTGGGTGAAGAAGGTACCCTTTTTTATAGTTAATATATTAGACTGGTATTTTAAAGAAGAAGAACTAGCAGCAGCAGAGAACAGATAGTATAGTCAGGTCTTTACTTTTTTTGTCAATTTATATTATTACTCCCCTCTAATGTAATGCAAACTACTTCATTAAGTATTATAACAAGGTGAGATTTAATGGAATGATAANCAGGTCTTTACTTTTTTTGTCAATTTATATTATTACTCCCCTCTAATGTAATGCAAACTACTTCATTAAGTATTATAACAAGGTGAGATTTAATGGAATGATAACGGTTGAATGAAGGTGAAAACACTGCTTGATTGTCACGAGAAAATGACCAAGTCATTATCCAAAGCGGTATTGTGAGAGAAGGAAAATGAGGAGCAGAGAGAAAAAAAAATTAAAATCAAGCCGCTTGCTTTTGCTGCTGCTGCTCCCTGTTTACATATGTATATGCATATCTCTCTCTCTCTCTCTGTGTGTGTGTGTGTCTCGTATGCAAAAATTAAAACACTTTTTGTTTGCTATATTGCTCTCGGTATGACCATAAGCCGTTAAAATGGAAACAAGGGGAAGGGGTAGGTAGAAAAAAATAAATATATAAATAGAGAGAAAGGGTTTGAAAGAGTGAGTGAAAGCGGTTTTAAACCATTGAATTTCTCCAATTAGTTTAACCAGCCTGCTGCTGCTGCTGTCTAGTGTAAGTGAATGTATAAATATGCAGATGTAAATAGACACACAAAATATATATACGGTGCTGCTACTGCTGCTGCTGATGAAGTTGACGATGATGGTGATGAGCCTTAATCAGTTGGCAAATAATATGGCAAACTAGCCTTTTGTTTAAATTACTCTTGCTCCTGCTGCTCCTCTCACTACTGCTGCTGATACGGTGTTGCTGCTGCTGATGAAGTTGACGATGATGGTGATGAGCCTTAATCAGTTGGCAAATAATATGGCAAACTAGCCTTTTGTTTAAATTACTCTTGCTCCTGCTGCTCCTCTCACTACTACTGCTGCTGCTGATGCACAAAGCTTTGCGCATTTCATTTTCACAGAGAGGAGCAGTAGAAGAAGAAGAAGACGAAAAGAGAGAAAAAAAGATAAATGCATAATAATAATGTACAATAGATGCCTAGAGAGAAAATACTAGCGGTTATGTGTATGTACTTATGTATATACGCGCACCGTTACTAGCTGCTACAGAGTTAGAGTCAAATTCACTGAAACTCTTCTTCTGTATTTTTTTTCTTTCTCGTCCTTACTTCTTCTCTCTCTCTCTCTCTTTCTGCTTTGGTCACCAAAGACCCTTTTTCCATTTCGTTTTTTTTGTTGGATAATAATAATATTATGCATTTGCATTACTACGTACATATTATATACGGAGAGAGTAAAAAGAGTAGAAGAAAAAAAAACATCACGATGATCATGTTGATGATGATAATCATCATCATCGTCATCATGATGGTACAAGCACTAAGCACAAGCTTTCATACTCTTTATGTAAAATTAGTAAAATACATAATATAGATTGTCTCCCTCTCTCTTCTACTTTTCCTGCTACTTTGTGTAGTCCGCAAATGAAGCTCTCTCTCTCTCTCTCTCTACTTGTTCTGCTCTTATTTTTTAAATTCTCTCCATTTCTCTCTCTCTCTCTTTCCCTCTATTATGCAAGTTTATATAAGCATTTAAGTTTGTTGGTTTGGTGCACAAGTTTTTTTTTATTTTTTAAAGCGCTATACGTTATTTTCTGGGCACACACACAAACACATGCACAGAGAAGATATACATACATCCATGCACAGTTGAAATCAGGCTCTCTTTTTGCTGAAAAGACGCATTAATATTTCAAGATGGCCCTCATTTGCATATAAATGAAGTGGCACCCCCTAATCACACTCAAACTCCAACAAAACTCAGTTTTACTCCAAATAACACTATGTGCTCTCGGTCGCGGCGGTATAACCTTAAGTATACTAGAAAAAGCGGTGGTGGTGGTGGTGGTGGATGGTAGCAGCAGCACCCGGAATATCTTCTTTTTTTTGGAGGAAAAAGCAAGCAAGCAAGCAAATAAATAGTAGTGCAAAAGCGGCGGTGGTGGTGGTGGTGGATGGTCTGTGTTGTTGATGGGGACGACGACGACGACGATGATAATGATGCGGAGAGGTACAATGCAATGAGAGAAAGAAACATGGAATGCTACTGCTATTACTACTACTGTCGTTATATCTCAAGCTACATTCTTTTTTATAATAATAATAATAATAATATTAAGTTCACTTACACCACTGCTACATACATAGAAGAATGCTTGCCAGTAGTTAGTAGATGATAGTAGGAGTCAAGTCAGTCACTCAAAATAATACAGCACATTATTATTACCATTGTGCCAGCACGATGATGATGATGATGATCATCATCATCATCATGTGCCATAAGAGAGGAGCACACACAGAGGGCCATCGGAGGAGCAGTGGTAGTAACATAATAATAATGTAATAATATACAAGAGCTCTAGCTCACTCACAAAATTGTGTAGCTACTCATTTCATTGTTTGGTGGGAAAAGGCTTTCTTTTTTTAAGTAGAAGAAAGGAGGAAAGAAAGAAAGGAGGAAGCAGAGAGAAAGCCGAGTATAAGAACAGAGGAACAAACAAGTAGCGTAACGAAACCACATTATGCGTCAGGATGATGATGAGCCAACGAGGAGAAGAAGAAGTATAACGGTAGCAATATTAACAATGATGCTCTTTATAATAATGGCGAGTGCTGATGCTTTAATAAGACCTAATGGGGTCATCTAGTTAATGTGATGACTATAATAATAAGTTGCTGCTGCTGCTGCTGGAGAAGAAGACGAAGAAGAAGAAAGTAGAGAGAAAAAAATACAGAGAAATTCAGAATGAATCTTGTGTGTGTGGTGGTGTGCGTCTCTCTGTATCTTCTTTTTATTTATTTTTTTATTATTATTTTATTTTTTCAACGTTTCGTGTACCCTTCATTTGGAAGCAAGCGTTCACACAAAAAGACAAGGATAAAAAGCAATACGTTTTGAAAAGGGAAGAAATGAAAGTAAAGACATGTTTCTAAACAGTTGTAATTTTTATCGTTTACATTTATTATTGCCCAAAAGCAGGGAGAGAGGTGAAAAGAGAAAAAAATAATAATCATGCACACATTTATATAAAAGGTGAGAGAGAAAAATGAAGATGTGATATGAAATTACCGTGAGAAGTGAAACAAGTATAGTGAGAAGAGTGAGAAGAGAGAAAGGGGAATATTAAACATAAAATTCCTTTCTCTGTTTTCATTAAAAAAAGAATTTTCCAATTTCTCACCATTTTGTTTTTTAAAAATGACGATGATAAACTTTTCTAAAGACTTTTTTCCTTGTGTCTTTTGATTGTCACAGGGTAAAATTAATTCTGCCATTTTTATGAAAATTTTTTCAATTAAATATTAAATTCACTTTTATGGAAAAATAAAGATTGTGTCTACATTGATTTTTTCTCCATACTTTGGAAAAAAAATTAAATGGAGTATAAATTTTTTTTTCTTGTTTAAAAAGAAACAGCGCAGCATGCTTACCTTTCTACACGCGTGTTATGACTAGGTATGTACGTATGCATGCAAGCAAAAAGGTTGTTTATACAGCTTTCCATTTTGAACAAAAGACAATCTACAAAAACGACCTGAAAGCACGTTTTCCTACATTTTTTTTTCTCTCTCTCTCTCTTTTGCTTTTTCTCTCACCACCTATATATAATACATCATCATCATCATCGTCATCATCATTGCGGTGTTATTACTGGATTAATTATAAAAATTGGAAATGATGATGATGATGATGAGTGGTTGGTGCTTTGAAGATGAGGATTTGATGATGGATGGATGGATGGTGGTGATGATGAAATAGTGTCGTACACATGTTCCATCCATCCAGAGAGAATCAAAAGAGAAGAAAAAAAAACTGGTGATTTTTAATATGCAAATAACCTCGGAATAAATCCTTTTCACATGTAAATCATTAGGATTTTTAATTTTCTTTTTTTGCTCCGGACAAAAATAAAATATACACATTCCGGCTTTGCATTTTAAAAAAAAAAATTTGTTCCGACGACAAGAGTAGAAGAGTAAATCAAATCAGCGCAAAAGGCTACTTGTACAAATGATGATGAAGATGATGATGTTGATGCTCTGTGTTTGAAGAGATATGTGCATATAGCGGTACTGATTTTAATAATATACAGTAATAATATAATAAAATATATGCGTGTTGTATCAAAACTCATCCACATCATCGTCATCATCATCATCATCGGCAACATCACACAAAGAGTGCTCAGAGTATAGAGAGAGGAGACTTGATAAAGTAAAAAGTACTAGAGAGAGAGGCCTTCATTATACCACTTGATCCCTTTTAAGGCTGCTCTTTACAGTAGAAAAGAAGAAGAGAGAAAAAAACAGTATCAATCAAAACCTGTATTTTTATTATTTTTATTATTATTATTATTTGACACCAGAACAGGCTGCTTTGAGTGCAATAATAAAAAATAATAAAAATTATTATACCATTTTATTTAATGCATAAAACATTCAAAAACCAAAAGAAATCCCTGCTTTTTCTCTGCAGTAAAAAAAGTGTGTAGTTTTTTAACACTTTTGCTCCCTCTTGTTTGACTATGTGTGTGTGTATCTGCAAAAGCAGACAGATTGGGATTGGGAAAGAGGAGAAGAGGGAGAGAAAAAAAATGGGGAATTATATATACATAAATAATAAGCCGAACACGTCGGAGTGTTCTAAAGTAGCGAAGATGTCAATAGATAAGCTCAAGATAAGCTTAAGATAAGTTAATATGTATAATAGAACGTCTATTACATAACGTTGAATGTATAACGTGTAATGTATAGGTAGATAATAGTAGTCGTTCAAGTTACCGTTAAAT
>JAHZMT010000530.1:0-29420 GCA_027743785.1 Sinhomidia bicolor
AGAAGCCCCGGCTTCTATTGGGAAAAATACGGTACCTATATATATATACCTAATATATATATATGTTCGCATAAGCTCCACAAATAAATTTTTTAATTATTCAATCTGAACTTCTAAAATGAATACCTTGAATTTACGTCAAATTCTCACCAAGAATTCCAAAATGTTATTTTTTATAAATTCAAGTAATATGTTTATAGAAATTTTTATGGCAAATGCGAATTAAGGATTTGGCCACTGAAATTTCGCTGCTTCTTTTGACACAGTCAATAATCACTTTTACCATTGTTTTTACAACTGGAATTAAAGCTAAAAACTTACTTGCCGCATGATTTTTTTAATAAAATTAAATCCAGATCATCTGCTAAACATCTTTCTAAAGGTATAAAAAGAAACACTAATACTATTCAAGCTTAAGATCATTTGGTCTATAAATATAATAACTTTAACCGTAGCATTACCAACCATTTATTTATCCACATGTTTACAGTAGTAACTCATTTTCAGTACCTTAACACTTGTTTGTCAACTTTGTAGTCGCAGAACCTATTAGCAAAGCTTATTTCTGACATACGTGAAAAAACGTGACAATCAGAAAAAATGCTGAGCTTTTCCTTATTTTGTAAATGATATTAAAACTAGTCCAGTTGAAATTTTAAACAGTTCAATATGATTTTAGTTAAGATTTTAATTCCTACTTTCAGGTACTTTTAGTGGTTTATAAAAGCAGACTTTTTATGTTTTTAAAATATGTTTAAAGCACTCAAAACGAACACAAATTTTGTTTTAAAATATCCAGTTTGCCTGCGCCATTTCACAAAAATTGTACATTAAAATTTCATAAACACGTGCACGTAAAGTTAGCGTAAACCACAAAAATTTGTCAGTTTTAGTTTCTATTTGAACAGGAAAGGACCTTAGCCGAATTTCAACAAAATGTCACGTGAATCCGCTTTTACTCCATTGTTTCTACAAACAATGAAAATTTACAGTGTAAGCTATAAGTTACTTCCCACAGTTTTTCTTGAACTGAAAGCAAATGAAAACCAAAATATTCTATTTCATTTCCAAAAAAGGCAAAGCGGTATACTTTCAAGCATTTGGGTTTTTATAATGCTGAGTTATCTTATACTTTTCAATTCTCTCTGTGTTGCATTATTTGTTAAAAAGTTTTATTTTCCCAGCGACACTAACTTAAATGTCATAGAGACCGTTGTAATGCTGGCCGTGTTCTGGTCTGTTTCATTTGGGATTTTTTCAATAGGTCTCGTCTTTCAAAATCCTGCTTGCGTTCCGCTACTTAGCGACTATCTTCAAAATGGACTGAGTTTAGGTAAAACAATCTGTTTACCAATATAAAATATTTATTTATTTGTTTTAAAAAATTTACCAACATACATGCATCTAAAATTTATTTCTAGGAATTCGCCTACAGAGACCTGTATGGGACATTGCTGGAATGTTGATGCTCTGTGTCATATTGGGACTGAGTAGTGTTGCAATACCTGTGCCGATACTTTTAGGAGCTTTAAACCTGAATCCTGTCTACATTTTAGCTAGAGAGTTTTTCCTGCCACCTTTAGTAGAACATACAATACCCCAAATCATACTATGTTTACTAGTCTCCACTTTACTATTTAGTATACTGTTTCTGTATATTTCTAAGTACATATTTCTTATTCTTCTTGGAGCCATTATGCCAATGATGCATGCTCGTAATTACATGTGGACTTTTCTTAATTTGAGAACTGTTAGTGAGAACACTCTCATAAAATATTATGTTCGTAGCCTGGTATGTTTCATGAGAATGCGCTTGGAAGTCGCGTACTTATTCTTGTACATAATCGTTTGGGGGTTTGTCATTTTAATTATTTTATTTTGGACACCAATTAACTGCTTTAATGTGTTTCCCGGTTTTTTAATTTTTCTTTCTTTTTGCACATTTCTTGTTGGATTGGGTATAGATATAGTATTGTTGAAAATAGTGTTGTACGCGAGACTGTATAGTCTGCAGTTGGTGAAAAAGAAACAAAATGAGTTTTTTGGATACGATAGGTTAAAGGCAAAGTACTATTACCGAAGAAAGTGGATGGCACAAAATGGACTTCCTATTTACTGCGGAAATCATTTTGTAATTAGTAAGGACGCTCTCAATATTTATTTACAGGTTTTCAGTGATAAGGTTGCTACTGCGGTTTTGCTAATTAGCCCGAATTGACATTAGGTTGATACCCAAATGCGTATGCATAATTTTTACACTTATTATCCAGGATGTTGAGGAATATATTAGGCGTTCTAAAAGTTGTATAAAAATAATAATAAACAAATTAAATAATATTGAAAACATAATCCGTTGTATTACATTTGTTAGCTTATATTAATGCATTTGCTTGATTATTACTTACACGTTGATTACGGTTATCATTGTGTTCTTAAATACGCATGTGTTATGAAAATAAAGAGCTCTAATTAAAATTTTAACAATTTACATACATCATGTTTATGTAAACTATACTAGTTCTTGTTAGAAATTAAGAATCGTCGGTTACATGAAATTCGCTTTGTTTATTTGTTAAAATCGAAACATTTTTTATTTTAAATACAAATCCAAAAGTGTGAACGTCACAAATATGAAATTGTCGTTGTATTTGTTTCCATCAAAATATTGTGAGAACGTAAATGATTTGCTTTTGGTTAAGATGGGTTTTCCATTTCGTTCTGATAACTTGTCGTACTTTTTAATAAAACTTTTGTTTAAAAAAGTTAATTTGGAAACTGCGAAACGTTTAAATTGTGGGTTGAAATTAGGTTATCTAAATCAGAATATCTGCTGCACTTTTTTTCAGCTATCGATTTTATTTACTTAACATGTCAGACTGCTTGACTCAAAGCTTTTTATTTAAAATCCATAAGCTTTCTCAAAGAATTGATGGAAATATCTTTATTTTCTACCTTTTAAAATGCACTGTGAATACTGCAATTTCATCAAAATCGAAACTTATAAAACCGTACTTTAAATACTTTACAAAGCCTGCTTTAAGTATCAAGACACATGGAAGTAAAATGCATGAAGACCAAAAACTTTTTAAATTTTATGTGAAAGAGTAATGCCACATATTGAGAGGAAAGGAAAACTTACAATGTAACGCTGTGTTGTGACCCATTTCAAATGGAAAGCTGGCATATATCTATGTATGTAACCCCTGTATTCAGCAATAACCACCAAAAAAGCTTCTAACAAATTTTACTGCTGTGACGTTCGGCTTACAATTACATGATTTTACTACTAATTGTGTGTAACACGTTAATACGCAAAAACATTGCTAGTCATAATATTTATATTCTTACTAAAAACATCAACGAAACATAACACTTTGACTATGACAATTAAGGTGACATCGAATGCTATATATAATTTGTAATTTTATGAAATTACCAAACAAAATAGCTACATTTTTCAAAAAATGTAATGTCTATCTGCAAAGTTACATAATAAACCTCAATGTTTATTGTGCTTAAATTCGTTACTCAGTTAATTAAAGAACCAGTTAATGTTTATAATGCAGATGTCATTTCTAATGTAGAAATTTACGGACATTAAAGTACTATTTTTGTATACTAGTCAGTTATTCAAAACACTATAATTTTGCAGACCTGGAAAATAAAAATCAACAAATACCTTATAAAAGATTTTTTTAGTTTGCAGGAAACATTTTCCATTCTAATATTGTTACAATTCCACTTTGTATTAAGCTACTAAAATCACTAAAAGTTGAAGACTAGTAAGGTACTTTTAAAAGTCAATAAAATACTATATTTTTTATACTGAAAGGGGTGGCTAGAAAAACTCTTTCAGAAAAATTCAAACATTATTTTTTTAAAAAAATATCACTTACAACCAGTTCACAAAAGTGCCGAATCATTGCAAATTGCATAGGTAAAATACATTAAATGATGTTGGTGCAAATGACTTTGAAAAGTAAACTCTGGATAATTTCAAAGGTTTAAAATAATTGCACAAAATTACAACCAAAAAACCCATTATTATATCTGACATAATATATGTGTAACATGCAAATATTTTAACAAGCAAATTGTAAAATGTAAAGCTTTACAGATATACGTACACTTGAAACAAAACCAATAGTCAAACATTTGAAAATATTTTGACAGTTGTTAGGTATACTCATATTTTTAACTCAATATACTTGATTATAAGGTTATCATTAGGTTATAAGTAAGCTCGCTCAAAGTACGAAAAACTAAACTTACGAGCCAGTTCACTTCCTATTAAAATTGTCGAAACGTTTCTGAGCAATATTGAGACTAACCATTTTACTATAAAAGTATGGCACACGAGTCTTCATTAACTCCACTTCTCCACGAAACAATTAAAATCTATCAATTAACGTACGGCTATTTGCCAAAAATCTGTATAGAATTAAGGCTTACTAAAGACGACCATGTTCAGCTAGAATTTAAACTTTGGCAAAACAAAATGCTCTTAAACGTCTGGGCTGGTTTAGCCTTTGTACTTATAGTAGCACTTGGTATCGCCAGTGTTCTTTTGCTTCTTAAAAAGTTTTATTTGCCTGCGACAACCACCTTGACTTCAGTGGAAACGGCGATGCTGCTAATTTTTCTTTGGTCAATACTGTTGTTGGTGGCGTCGCTCCTAACGTTTCTGGAAAATCCCACATTTATCCCGACAGTCAATGAGTATTTTCAAAACGGACTGAGTTTAGGTTAGTACTGCTAAATTTAATTTCTGAAAACTCAGTTTCAAAAGGCGAATTATTTGAGTATTTTTTAAAATCCCCAATTTATTCACAGGAATTGTCCTAATTAGACCAGAACGTGATGCTGGAGGAATTCTAATGTACTGTTTTATCGTTTCTATGATAAGCATAGGCCCACCGATACCGCTAATTATAACTGCAATGAATGTGGATCCTTTTTATGTTATCGTTAGAGAATTCATACTGCCTCCACCAATTGAACATACTAGACTTCAAATATTGCTAACTCACGCATTTTCTACATCACTGATGGGCGTCACATTTCTTTACGTTGCCAAGTACGTATTTCTTCTGATGCTAGCTGCAATGCTGCTGGTAAGCCACATTCGAAACTACATGTGCACGTTTGTCAATTTTACAAGAGTTAGTGAAGGGAGACTTATAGTTTACTTTGTGAGAAGTTTGGTTTGTTTTATGCGCATACGACTGGAAGTTGCCCAGCTCTTTTTGTACATTACCATGTGGGGTTTTGTCATTTTG
The DNA here is from genome assembly GCA_027743785.1 of Sinhomidia bicolor. Classification (NCBI taxonomy): domain Eukaryota; kingdom Metazoa; phylum Arthropoda; class Collembola; order Entomobryomorpha; family Entomobryidae; genus Sinhomidia; species Sinhomidia bicolor. Next base: position 5,280 of record JAHZMT010000530.1, read on the forward strand.
GTTCTTTTTGTTTGGTCGGCAATCAGTGGTTTTAAACTTTTCCCGACATACATGACATTTATCTTTTTGTTTGCTTTTGTTGTTGGGTTTGGCCTGGACATTACACTGTTTAGAATTGCTTTGTACGCAAGGCTGTACGGTGTCAAACTGGTAGAAAAGAAAAGAAGGCAGTTTTTTGGGTACAACAGAATAAAGGCAAGCTATTACTATAGAGTCAAGTGGCAAGCGCAAACTGGACTGCCTTTGTCCTGTGGAGATCGCTTTGTTATCAGTAAAGACGCTATAAATATATACCTGCAAGTTTTTAGTGACAAGGTTACTACCGCTGTTTTGTTATCGTCAGTCAGCTAGTTGATAGCATTAAACGGTGTTCTAATTCTGTACGAAAAAATATCCAGCTAATTACATTTTCATCGATTTAAATAATTATTAATTAAGGTTGTTTATTTGGTGTGACATTTTTTATCTTTGACTTTTTTATAGTTTAACTTACAAGTTGTTAATTACATTATATTCGTGAAATTTTAATATACGGCATCTAATCTAAAATTACTCATAACTGTTCTGAATAGTAACATTTGGCATTTTACAACAAAGTTCGTATAAATTATATGGGTCAAAAAATCGATTGCTTTCACGTGTGGGCTACGTATGTCGGTAGTAGTAAGCAGAAAGTTGTCAAGCATGTTTTGCAATTTTGATTTTAAACTGTTTTTCTTAATATTTGATGTTTGTACTTACTTACAAATGTAGTTGAAAGTTACGAGGGAAACATGAACACGAGCTTTTTAATAATTATGTGGATACCCATTTTATTCTGTCAATCGATATTCTAATAAGATATGTTTTATGAAAAGTTTGAAATTAGAAGAAAATAATTTAAAACTTTGAGTTTGACTTTACTATTGAATTTTTTAATATTGCGAGAACTTATTTAAAAGGGTTTAAAAATCTACTGCGTTGTGGTCCGATTTGGAAATTTATTGTAGAAAGGGAAATTAAGATTCAAGATCGTCCTTTCTTGGTCACATACTTTATAATTGTACTTGTAAATGCATGCACACACAGAAGCTTTTAAGAATATCATGGGTTTAATTTAAAAATTTTGTATTAGACGTGAACCTGTAAAGAACGATATAATAAAAAAAATTTATTATTTTAAACACGACTTTTCATTGTTAATATGTTTTCTTCTGTGAAGCAACTTTTGTTTTTGTTTCTTGTACGCAATTGTACATTATTCATATAAAAGTGATATTACACTTGGTAAATTATATCTTATTACTTACTTTATACTTTACAAATAGCCATAATTTAGAAATAACTTTATATTATAAATACATATGTCTTCACTGTTTTCACAATGATGTTTAACAGCCCGAATATCCACACGACACTAATTAGTCATTACGAACCGGAGAAATGTATATATGATTATATGATAACCATTTATAATATCGTATTTAAATTTTTTTGGTATAATCACATTCAAGTATCTTTAGGACAAGGATTCGGATATTTAAATTTAAAACAAAGCAGGAGGATCGTCACTACTTTACACGACTTAGATATTGCAGTGGGAACATGAACAGGTTACTAATTTTACAAAATACTGCAACGCAGCTATTCGTATTCTATTTTAAATCTGCCTGGTATCATAGTTTTTCCTCAAAAATTAAACTAGAAATTACGAATTTCACAAATGTAGCTCTGTCTTCACAAAATCAGAATTTGTCTCTATCAATATATAATAAATGCAATGAAAGCGGAATGTAACAGTAAAGAGCTCACGATTACATTTGTATGCAGATATACCATTTGCTATATTTTTGCAAATTTTGTGTTGCTTTTTATTAAGAAACAGGATCAGTGAAACGGTAAAATAAATTTAATTTTCCAGTCTGACCTCCTAGTCGTTTGTCTGTTGTCGCTAAAGTTTCTACACAGTTTGCTTAACTGACTTGAAATGTGTACCTATGTAAAATTCATAGCTTCAAGACCCATAAGTCTGTTGACATCAAAAGCTCAGAGTTTCCAACGACCGCTATCCTAATCCCTTTTTACAGCATTTGCAATGTACTACTTGTACTCTGCATAAATTCTCCATCATCATCTCCAAACATTTCAGTCTGCTTCCCAATTGTGGCACTTGTTTTCTCTCTGTCAATAAAGTGCACCTTCTTTACGTTAATATTAACGGGGAAGGCGCACAAGCTACCGTGGAAATTTGAACACTCTGCGAAAGTGTCACATTGCAAATTCTGTTGTATCATTGGTATCGGTGGGAAAACGATAGTGGATTTGGGTGCACCTGGAAATGAAGCCGGATGATTTCTTGCATGAGTGCTTGAAGGTGGAAAGCTGTTTCTACGTCGAAGCACCTTCCTTTTCCAAACGTTGCTTGTGCTGTTTAGCTCATCCTGCTTTTTCCTTGTTGGCTTATGACAAGGATTACTATATTCAGTGAGCTGCACCTAAAGTTGCAAAAAAGTAAATAAGGAAACGGTTTCATGCTACAAATCTATATTTTGCTGTTATCATTTTGTATAAAAGCTAGTCAATTTACCTTACAGTCATATGCAATTTCTAGAGCATGCCACTGCTCTAAAATGCTCAAATCCTTTACCGTGTTGTATTCCGGGATTGGCATGAGAACTACCGGTATGGAAACCCGCTTTGGATTGCACTTTCCAAAACATCTTGAATATTGGGAAATGGTGGATTTAACAGAAACTTGTTCCTGAACCAAGGTTCTACTCGGTTTCGGCCCGTACGACATATGGTCACATGCGAAAGTCTAGATTAGCAAAAAACTCCCTCTCAAAATAACAACCTCATTTTGCAAAAAATATTAACATTTTTGTTGTTATACCTCTGTCAGCTCCACCACAACACTGTAATCGGAATGTCTTTCATTACACACCAGGTCCACCACAAGATACAACTCGTTTATCATCCAGAACCTTATCATATTTTCCCCGCCTCCAACTTTCTTTTCCTGAATAAACCGTCCATAACAAGGTAGTTTACTCATTGCCCCTTGTGTTCCTTGTCCACACCGTGATCTTTCTATTCTTAACCTAGCAACATTTTTTAACTGCTCACTGGTCAAGGGCATAGAACTTTGTAAATCCATCATTGCAAAATATTTACAACTTCGATTGTCACAAAGTAAACTAAGCAGAGATAAATTGTCATACCCCCGCAATACAGTACAGCCACTGGACACTTGGCACTTGCCCATGCTAAACTCCCCAACGTAGAGATGCACCGTTCCCTCCGCGTCCTTACACCGTTTCCTTATCTCTTTCAGTTGATAACTTGTCAGGGGAATGTTGTCAACGCTAATTTTATTCTCGTCTTGTGTACCAGCAGCAGCAAGAGGAAATTGGTAGAATGACTGATTGCAATCCATGAATAAAATTTTCCCAGTAATTAATCCACCCTCATGACTAGTTTTCTGCGACACTTCCAGTAACCCAACCAAATACAAGATTTCTTTGCCAATCTCCACATGTCCGTTGACAATCTGCAGATCATTTTTGTAAATGAACCTATTTTTCTTCGGACACTTTTTTGAACTCATATTTTTTGAAAAAACAAAATCGTCTTAAAAACAGGTAATTTTAATCACTCTTTTTTGCTACAAAAATAATACCTACTTACACCCTTCTACGTACCGGACAAGAATGAGCGCTACTTTATTGAAAAACACACCACCTTGTAATAAACACTTATCAATCCGCGTGAATGAACTAACAAGCTGACATATGAAAAAAAACTAGATTTCTTGGTAAAAAATGAACTCATACACAGAAAAACAGATCATCATCATCAATTTCATATTGGTAGCATACTTTCGACTAGCCTATATTATGGATTACAAGTTAAGAAGAAGAAAAAAAACTTAAAATCCCTGTACCAATAAGCCATACGGCAGGTTATTGAATGACAAATAAACTTTTTAAAAAATACCGATAAACTTTACTCAAGGCTTGTTATATAATAATATATAGTGAATGTAGCGATTAGTGAAGAAAATGGAACGTGGGAAATTGATGATGAAAGTGTGTAGCTTTAAAATCCAATCTTTGCTGATCCTCTTCTGTCATTTTTTTTCTTATCTTTTTGGCGAGGGAGAAAAAAAGTATTAAATGTTGGAAAAAAAGTAGAGGAATCGTGTTGTTTCCAGGAAACTTGTTTGTTAGTTTAGCACTTGAACACGGAGGCAAGAAGAGTAGGTGGCCACGAGCTGCAAACATGCCTACACCTACGTCTATTGCTTACAACTGATGTGAGTGAAAGCATGGATAAAATGAGTTGAAGTTAGTCAATACACCTAATAAAAATGAGGACAGTGCAGTGGTGCTGATCAATGACAGTGCATTAGCTGCTCTCTGCTCTTTTTTTTGATAAAAAAGCTATTTTATATACTTTTAAGTCAGTTACTTTTATAATATGTAGTTTATGACAAAATAACTGACTGAAATGATCGACGAAAGGAATTAAGCATAGTTGATGGTATAGTTTTATAGGTGTAGATTACTAATTAAATAAACCTATTTTCTGAATACATGGCACATTTCGACTGTCATTTTAAGAAATCACCTAATAAGCATCAAAGGTGGATGCAAGATGATAAGTAGCATGGCAAACTGAATAGCATGTTACAAAACGTGCACTTAGGTATGCATTTAGGTACACGGAAATGTAGGTTGCTTAACATACATCTACAGCAAAAAATCCTAATTTGATAGAAAAAGGCAGAATATAAACTTTTTTATAATTGAACGACACCCAATTGTTCCAAGAGATATGAGCGAACAAAGCACAACAAACGCATCAATAGATTCATTTTTTTTCAAATACAAAGGCCTTATGAGTATTTCCGAAAAAATGTGTTTTCATCATTAACAAGATGAAAGTTACAAACTTTTTGTGTGCATGTATGTATATATAGATTGATTTCAGAAACAGAAACATGGACAAGCTGAGTGAGTATACTGATATTGTAATCAAATGAAATATTAGATTGCAGACAATAATATTGATAAACTACCCATTTTAACATGATTACGATGGCTTGCTAAGTTGATGATTCCCAACTATAGCAGACTTTTTAATTGACTCATTATAATCATATTCTTTTGAGTAGCTTTCGCATCACATTTCTGCTTTTACTTTTCATGCAGATAACTCTTATGCTCTCATTTCTTGATAAAAAATGTAAGTTTTATCTCTGCAATATATTATATGAGCAAAGTATGAAAATAAACTTTTTATTTGTTTGTGCCAAAAGGAGAAAAATGTACAAATAAAACCATATATAAAATCTAGAAGACTACAGAAAAAACTCTTTTTTATCACTGATATCGAGTACATTTGAATTACTTTCACATGAAAGTGCAATCCTTTAAAATTGCAACAAGAAGGCAGAAAGTTGTATAGGATTTTCCATTTTGGTTTTGTTTATTTTATTTTACCTTTTGAAAATATGCAGCGCCTTGAAACGGCATTGTATGGATAACGAGTATAACAGGACAAATTCATCTATGTAGGTAAGAATGAATGAAAGTGCAAATGACAAATTTTTATAGCGAGCCCAAAAATTGCTAAAAGTTGTTTGTCATTGAACTTGGATGATAAATATAAGGTAATCAGTGGCATTTAAAAGTAGCAGTCAGACAACAATGCAATAAGTAATGATTTTTTAAAATCGAAACATTTCAAAACTGACGTTTATTGTCAAAGATTTAACCTTTGCTAAAATTTTCAGCACACGTTAAATGATCGTACGCTGTGAAAGCAAGCATCTATGAAACTTAAAAGAAAAGACAATCATTAAACTAACTACTACATAGTTATCTGCAAAATTGTTCCAGCATTGCAATTTTAAACCATTAAGCATTCAATTATTAATCTTAATACGTTTATCAAGACAAAGAAAAAGTAACTGGAAAGTTTGTCAAAGTTTATAAAAAATAAAATATCAAATAGTTTTCTCAAATTTTTGCAATGTGCTCTTAATAATTTCTGCCAACACTACTGTAAACCTGTTCCAAGTTCCAACTCATGAAGTGGTAAATGAAGATAAATCAGTGGTACGTGTTCATTCCAAATGTCTATAGAACTTAGGCATTGAACATTTATTATCAAATGTTTAGACTATGTCTTATAAATAGTGATATAGTGATAAGGAATCGGTAACTTGTTTGCTGATGATGATATTTGCAGATATTATGCTTTTGAGAAAATTTATTTGTTATTTTTAGTATTTCTGCGTATGAACGCCCGAAATAACCCTCTTTATTTTTTGAAAGTGTATGCGATAATTGGGATCGTTTACGCATAACTGGAACACGTGGATTGTCAAATCTATTTTGTTACAAGGACGATAGTGTGTTCCACCGATAGGCGTGCATACTTGTCAATGCAGTTGGAAAATAGCAAGGAAAGTTTCAAACGAATCCTTTCAAATACTTTCTTCTCTAGATTGACAGTTTGTCACGAAAAAACATGCAAATCCATGGATTGAGATCACAGTCGTATTAAAGTGCACAGATCAGTGTGCACGTTGAACATAATGTTGTTGTGAGTACGTTTATTGTTAAATTTCATCCGGTTTGCACACTATTTTGAAAAATTGCGCGCGATAGAAAGTAGAACGTGTGAGAAATTGTGAGCTGATTTAAAAACATATTTCCAGAATATGCACTTGCATGATAAGCCATGTATTATTAGAATCCCTTTAAATTATCCCTTCTTAGAATACATGCATTTAAAAAGTATTTGTACCTATTAATAGTATTACTATTACTGCTATTAAGAAAGCAAGTTTTACCTTTGGACACTAGTTCATAGGAATCATCATGCAAATTCTTTACCCAATTATTTCAACTCTTAACAATTTTATGCAAAATTTTCAACGACGGTGCTCAGTGAACTCTTTTTAAGATGAACAGTTATATATATTCAATTCTATCAGATGAAGTCAAGAATGCATATTATACAGCTTGTAAAGAATTTAAAGGTGCAACTTTAACATATCCATTTAAAGGAAAAGTAAATTGTTAACATCGAGTATATAGAGTAATGTTTTTTAAAAATTCAAATAGTTTCTCATCAAAGCTTCCTGGCGTCGTTTACTTTTCTACTATTATTAAAATATTTTAATATGCGTAAGCATGTGTGTATACAATGTCATTCAGCTGAAGTTGCATATAGGCTGTGAAAATTCAAGGAAAACACGTGATCTATAAGTAATATACGTAACTTAATTAACGTTCAGAAAATGCTTTTTTTCAATTTACCCATCGTTTAAAATCATTACTGTAAGCAAAATAAACCTGACACTAAAAAGCTATCTTTTACTGCCTACTACAAAATTTGGATAAAAACCATTTTAATAATTAACATCTTATTTGAGCGCAACTTAATCCGCTAATGCCAGCGATTTGACCAGTGTTTCTTGCCATTATGTTGGATAATGTAAAAGTGAGCATACGTAAATGTCACGGCATTTGAACATTCTGTTAGTAAGAAATCTTACTTAAAAGCATTGACATGACAGGGTTAGTAAGTCTATTTGACAATGTAATAATAGCTTTAAGGCAAGGTTATAATTAAATCGGTAATTACGTCGAACATAGCTTTAAAGAATGTAAGTGTAGTAGACACTGTCAGAAAGTACAGGCGACCCACCCAAATTTTAATTGTTGGACAACTCATCAAAATCCTTCGAAAATCCTTGTGTTTGGTACGACTCCAAGAATCAATGAAACTGCAGCCCAAATCAAATACTTCTGCGGCCATATTGAGAACCCTTAAAGAGAAATGTTTTAAAAAATTATAGTCAACAGAGTTAATTATTTTTATTTGATTTTTTAGATAGAAACTGGTTATTTTTAGTACACAAAACCGCTTGTACAACAGTTGAAAACTCCAGTGGGTATGTGAGAACTGCGGGAAATTCCTCTACAAATACTGAGTTCATGCTCCGAATGATAACATAGCCGCAAGGAACAATTGCGGAGACCACGTGAAACTTCAACATGGGTATTGCCAACGGGGCCATGCATTCATTAAACACTTGGTTCAAGATAAGCAGCGCTTTGTATGTTTCAATGCTAGTTTTTGGAGAACGAATATCAGCAGTTGTGTAATCACTGTCGTTGTTGTTACTAGAACGGCAACATTGTACATTTATTTAGTTTTGTCATGAATGTCATGAAAATGATTTATATGCTCAAATCAAATCTAAAAAAGTTAAAAATAGTAATTACTGCGTTTCCCGAAGCCAAAATTGCAATGTATTTGTGTGAGCAACCATTATCCAAGTAAGCAATGTGTAGGAAGTGATGACCTGACCGGCAAAAGCAAATTCTTGCATTGCCCCAGGAATGAGCCAGTACCAAGGTTTTGGGTAAATGTATGAAAACAAGTACCACGGTTGATATGGCATGCGTACGAAAACCGTCATGGTTACAAAAACTTGGGCAATGTTTGTCATTATTGCAACATTAATAACTAAACGACCGCTCAAAAAGTAATTATCCAAGTGAATCAAGTACTGCTGGACGTATTTTTCGTTGAAGGAGAGCAGCGTATTTATATACTGTCGTATCTTAAAAATCATAAGTCAAAATAGTTTTTTAAAAAACTTAACTCCATAATATGTAAGGAGAACATTGTACTTACGGCATCCTTGTAAAAGTACAAGTTTGTGCTGAAAAGCACCGACCAGATGTACCACATGAGAGAAAGCGAGTTCTGGAAAACATCCCTGTAATGGTCCCGTTTCGCTGTGAGCCTTTTGTAAAACCCATACACTTGATATGTAGTCAAACACCACATTTGAGTTGTGATAAAGGCCCATTGAAAAAGCCAAACTTTCTCCATTGGTGAGCCCCACTTGTCTATGCGACAAGTTTTGGAATTCCACTTCCACGGAAACGCTCCGGATGTTGCGCCAAGGAATATCATCTGTTTAGGTCGCCGCATGTCAATCTTGTCCAAAAAGAATTTGCGATTGCGTAGATTTTCAGGTAGTTCACGCAATTCATCCAATTCTTTATGCTTAGTAGTGGGTGCTAAATTTTCTGTACTGTATTCAAAGTTTTCGCCGCCATCGCCATCTTGATGATAATTTGGATCACGAGTGACTCTGTTCCTTGAGCTTAACCTTCCACTATTAGCAGCCTCTCGCCGATGTTCTAGCATACTGCGGTGTGACAACTGTAGTCGTGTGTCCTTACCGGTATGCTGGGAGAAAGCAACTGAGTCTGCTGCTGCATTACTTTGCGCGTAAAGATCTCGTCCCGTGAATAAATCCAAGTTTTCATTGTATGCAATTGTGCCAATGCCATTTACCTTTTATAGAAGTTATTGTTTTCGGTGAGGTGTTTTAAAATAATTAGAAATCTATTTGTTATTTTGCAGAATAAGTATACCTTAGCCAATATTCGTCGCCGCCGTGCGTAGAGTTCCTGTTTGCTGCATCTTGACAAGATTTTTGAAGTTTCTTGAATGTGCACGAATTGCAACACTAATGGTTATGTGTAAGTCAGTAAAGTCGTACTGACGTAAATAAAATGAAATGCAGTTTTTAATATAGTTGCTTCAAGGCCAATAAACTTGAAATCATTTTTTTAGGTGACTATAATATACAAATGACTTATTAAACAATATTATTGGCATGAAAGAGTAGGAAGCGAAAGTTTTAATTGTTTTTCGTCCCGATGTGCATTGGATGTAAAGAAAAAGTACATTCGAATTCTTAAAAAGTCAAGATTTCAGAATGAAAACCTCTTGTTTAGATAATGCTCTAGACAGCCCAAAATTTAACTTAATATTCATGTGGCATATCACTCATACGACCATGTGTTCTGTCTTTTGAAAAATTGGAAAAATAAGGTGTGTTTTAAAATATTAGCTCCTTGAAATTTATTTTGGAAATGTTGTTTTTGGTTTATTATTTTCCATTGCGCTTTTTCAATTTAACATCTGAAATCCGTAGTCGTATTAGTAAAAACAAACTGGTCTTATCAAGCTTGTAGCTTTAAGCCCTGCTTTTTGAATAATGCATTAATAAGTTAATTATTAAGTTGGGGTCTTTTAAATTAAAATAGAATTCCGTGCCGCATTTATTTTAATCATCACGAAAATATTTGCATCTACTGCTTTAAGAAACCAGCGTAATTGCTTCGGTATGTAGATTCGAGTATGTAAAGCACTAAAAATTTTCAGAATTACGACAAAAAAACTTGTAAAATAAGATCTGTGTTGAAGAAAAAGATGTTTATGATTCGAGCTTATAGTTTTGTTACATAGTGTAAACAGTCTGTGGTAGATAGCAAAACATTCATTTTGAAGCCTTGTGACATAATTACTGCACGTGTAAACCAAAATCATTGCAATGTTTCCCTTATTTAAAATATACTATTCAAAATTACCGCAGTTTTAGCGTAAATTCCCTTTCGTTTGGGCCGCTTTAATGAGATTACAGTTTTATACAATGTGCTGTCTTTTCGTAAGACATTTTATATTAAAGAGAGATGTATACTGGTTGAATAAATATTACCTGTTATAACTTCAACTCTTTATCTTTTTCACACAATAGTTAACTGGAATTAAAGGCACATTTAAAACGATTAAAACTACATTTTTTACAACAACTCTAAGTACGATGTCAAATAGCTGACGTAAGTAGTAGTAGTTATGCTTCTTTGGAAACATTTACTTCCTTACTGATCAAATGTGACCAAATGCAGTTTCTAGCTGCAAGGCCAACCAAATATTTAATTATCTTTGTAGGAGATTATAATGAACATAATATAGCTTGTTAGACAGACTGTTTAATATAAAAGGTCGGCAAATGGAAGCTTATTTTCTTCCTACGACATTGAGCAGGGTGCACAGAGTGTAAGCAGAACATAGTAGGTCATGATTTTAGTTGGAAAAAATGTTGCTCTAGACAATTTAAAGTCTGAGCGCATAGGTAATATTCATGGTACATTATCATGTTTATGTATACGCAAACTTTTTCTACACGTTTGGAAAGTTGTGAATGTTAGGCTGTTTTAATAAGCTATAAAAGTTCCTCAACTTTTTAAGACAAAATGATTCTTTTTCCGCTGTTCAACTTTTTTGAGATTTAACCTGAACCTTGTCGGGTCCGTATTTTGAATAAAGGCTTTTGTTTGCCTGCAAATGCAAATCCTGCAGATGAAGCTTTTGTCCAATATTATCCATTTCTGGGTCATGTAAAAATTAGCTGCACATTATGGAGATTTTACACACAATGTAAAACAATGCTGAGATGCGGAGCTTGCTGCCTATATAAAAGCCAGCCAAACCGATCATCATTATCAGTTTTTTTATACCTATTGAGAGAATTACTTCTTCCTCAGAGAGATCGCTATTGAGCCTAGCTCTATTTCGTTTCCTGTGAGCTATCCCACAGAAAACTTTACTGAGATTTCTTCCTATCGGAAATGTTCCCAGTAACCCGACTTTAGACTTTCGTTTTAAGTTTCTGTTAATTTATATTTAATTGTAAACTATCTAGTCTACACATTGGCATTTATTTGTCATAATCACCATCATCATTGATCGCATATTATGCATGGTCTGCGGGCATAAGGTAAAATGGACCACACATATTTTCATACTTTGTTGGACTGCGTGTTTTCATAAAATCGAATCAACAGCATAAGTTGACAATTACCTTGTCGCAAGTGTGAAATTTTGCAGTTTACAAAAATAATTTGGCCTTTTATTATATAATTTGTACTATATTTTACTTCTCTTCTATGCAATAAAATCATGAGTTTGAATAATAGAATAGAGCATCAAGTTAACAAAAAAAAGTTCAAAATTGATGGCAACTACCTAGCTGTAAGTGGTGACAAGGCTTAGCTTACGTTAGGTACATACATGTAAAAAATTGTAGATCACATATTTATTAGATAGCGGTATTCATTTCATGCAGTATGTAATCGTTTCCGCATCGAATAACACATGGAGAGATTTTTTGTTAAATACATACAATAGCCTTATTTTCTCCTGTTTGGCTTGCATATTTGCAATGCAATATGAATTTTTTAAAAAGGGATATTACAAAAAATACATAAAATGTAAAACTATATCTTTCAAACGTTTACTCCACAGAATTGGTAGTTTCTCAGGAATATGAACAGAAAAAAACGAGAAAGATCAGACTCGTATTATAATATTGGGATTTATCTGCACGCAAAAGAAATTCGGCGTAAAGATAAGTTTTGTCTGATTTCATGCAGTTTGCATACAAATTAAAATTATTGAGTGTGAGTAATGTTATTTTAAACGTAAATTAAGCAGCCAGAAAATCAGTTTTTTGAAAGTCACAAATATTTTGGAACACATTTTAATGCTCAACTGCAGCATGCTTAGTTTCGGTGCATAGGTACCACTTACGATCTACACGTTTGTTAAACACATTGGAAATATTCTTACCGAAAGATTACTTTTTTCTTGAAAAAAATTTGAACCATAGGGAAATTTAATGTTTATTTTTTAATGTTTGAATTTGATATAAACAATCAATACAAGCGTTTAAAAAACAATTTACGTTCGACAATGACAATTGTCGAACGTAAGGACAGAGCAACAGCTCTAGACTATTGTTTAACGCCATGGGAAAAAACGAAATGAAACAGCTGGTTTTGGGGCCTACAAGAGGAAACAATGTATTAGATCTGGTTTTTGTCAAAACAACGGAGAGTCTAAAGGTCACCTGTTCTGTTGTTGAAAAATATGTATCCGATCATTCAATGCAAAAAGTCTGTGTGCAATCCGAAAAAATAAAAAAAATACGGCGCTCTGTGACTATTAGGGATTATCAAAACACAAACTGGAAAAGAATACTTGAAATCTTAGAAGAAAATGAGAGAGACGTGTTTGATAATGTTAATATAGATGATCACTACAAGCTTTTCCTATCGATTGTGTTAAAAAGCTTCGAAGAAGGAGTACCAATGAAAACCATTAAAGTTAAACGTGAGGACTATCGTATCAAAATCAGCAACAAAACTCGCAGATTTATGGAAATTAGGGATTACCACATTAAGCGATTTAAGAGAACGAACTGTGAGTGGCATAAATCTATGAAAAAAAATTATAACAAAAGAGTTAAAGAGAGCCTAAAAATGGATGCCAAAAGCTCTGCCCAAACCAAAATCAACAAAAGCAACTTGTGGCTATTTTTGCAGAAATATATGAAGTTTCAGTTTAAGAAAGGGGGGCTCATGTTGGATTCAGCTGACGCAGACGCTATTAATGATTACTACTGTGAAATGGGGTTTCCACCAGGCGACAAAATAACTAATACCTTAAACGTAAATGTGCTTGCAAGGAGACCAATTTGTGATTCACTGTTTTATGTGAAGAGTGTGACCCATTCTGAAGTCTTTGTAGCGTGGCGGCAACTGAGAAAAAAATTGACCAAAAAAGAAGACACCACTGGTGTATCTAAATATTTTCTAGACTTGATGCTAGGGTTTCCAATAGTGCAATCAATGGTTCTTAAGTTAGTAAATGAATCGTTTTCTACTGGGCTGATTCCAAAAGTTCTAAAAATAGCGCGTGTAGTACCCGTACCAAAAGTTGAAGGAGCTAAAGAACCGTCTCACTTTAGACCAATAGCGATTACTTCAAATCTACTATTGTTACTGGAAAAAATTTTTCTTAACAAGGTAGTCAGCTACTTGCAATCCAAAGCCTTACTCACAAATAGCCAATTCGGTTGTCGTAAAAATCATTCTACTGAAATGGCGATGGTTGCAATAACTGACATAGCGAAAAAATACATTGACAACGGTTCTTTTGTTACAGTAGTATCTATTGACCTTCAAAAAGCGTTTGATAGTGTACACAAAGAAAAGCTACTTAAAAAGTTGGTTAACAAACTGAACATATCTGATTTTTGGCTACGTGACTATCTGGCGGATCGTCGACAATTCGTAAATATTGGTAATCGTAACTCCAAACTTCGTGAGGTTATGGTTGGTTTGCCAGCGGGCGGAGTGTTATCGCCATTGCTATTTGCACTGTTTTTAAACGACTTGCCTGAATGTGTTGTTAACGGTACAACTATAATTTTTGTAGACGATTCAAATTTTATTTTTGGTGGTAGGTATGATGATATTGAAGGCACAATAAATGCTATAAATGCAGACATGAGTAGAGTCATGGAGTATTTTCAGAACAACTCATTGGTTTTAAATAGTGATAAGACAAAAATGATAACGTTGAGTTCGGGAAGAAAGTCATCCGTTTTGGATGGCTTCAATTTCAATATAGGTGACTTTAATGTTTGTAATAGTGAAAGTTTAAAGTGTTTAGGTCTCACTCTTGACAGAAAGTTATGTTGGGGTCATCATATTGACAAAATCAGTAAAGCATGTTACATCAGAATCAGAACGATATACAGTATAAGGGACTTGTTTGAAATAAATCAACTGAAAATTTTATGTCAAAGTTATGTTTACTCTATTATTGGTTACATGATTGCTGTGTATGGTGTTGCAAGCAACAAACATTTTAAGGTTATTGTTAGCATTGTACGAACTCTTGCACGATTAGTACTGCGTGTTGGTAAATATGACTCGGTATCTAAATTAATTGTTAATGACTTGGAATGGCTATTACCTGTACAGTTATGCCAATACAAAAGCTTATGTTTAATGTACAAAATTAAAAATAATGACGAAAAAAACTTTTTCTCAAATTATTTTTTAAACTGTTTATCTAAGCGTAGACAGTATGACGTGGATTGTGACTTCTCACCAAAAAATGATGTTGGAAAAAGTACTTTTCAGTTTAGGTGCATGTATTTGTGGAACAAGCTACCAAGCGAAATAAAAAATGTTAGCTGTTTAAGTGGATTCAAGAGGAAGTTAAAGGCGTATCTTCTTTCGCAGTGCATGTAGTCTATCTTATATAAATATAATTATTAAATTGTGACGTTTTCAACGCATTTTTGCTGATTTTGTAGTGGTTAAAAATTCAATGTGTATATCTCATGTACCGTGTTTAAGTATTTTTAATTGCAATGTAGTAATTTCTTGCTTATGCAAGGTTTCATTGTAAACTTTTTGATAAAGCATATTAATATCGCAAATAAAGGACAGTAATAATAATAATAATAATAATAATAAAACTGGAAGAAATGACTTAATAATGAAAGATGTGATTTGGGACGTGAAAGACGTGTGCTCAAAAGATGTGATTCACCTGTAGCTTATTACGTGATGGCAATACTAGACTGGACTGGATGAAGGCTGGAGGATGCATGTCTGAGCGTTACCACAATCTACTGCTTATGCTTACCACATATATATATATAACATGCATTGTGAACCTATGTACGTGGCTACAACAAAATGACGTCTCTTCATTGAATCTTCAAGTGAGCCTCTACTGGATGGTGATATTTGAGTTCATCTCGCGTGATGGTTCGGGATGCTGTTGTAATGTAATGCTACTTGTTGGTGGCTGGTGGCTTTAAAAGAATATGACCAAAACCATAACAATGTGTGCAGCACGAACCTATCACGCAGCCAAGTTGTGTCCTTGTTTCTACGTAAGTAAATGTTTAGTGTGCGAGACCAGTCAGCCAATCGTGCATGCAAACAAATAAAGCGGATAAAGATGATGCAAAACTTCAAACTTTTATGCTCTGCCGAAGTAGGCATTTCAGAATTGCATTGAGACAAGTTTGAGATCACTTGCAGAAGGTTGTGTTCGGGTTGTTTTGTATCAACTAAACATGAAACTGACCGCTTACATAAAACGGTCCATTCGTTTTACGGCAAAAATTAATTAAAGTTTGTTTCAGAAGTTTGCGTAGAATTCAGTTTTCATGACAGACGAAGTTTAGCGGAGAAAAGAAATGATCAAGACAACTTCCTGTTGAAGGGGGGTTAGCTAAAAAATCTTGTGATACATTTGAAAAAATTATCGAGTACGTAACAGTTACATGAATGTTTTAAGATAATGCATGCAAATGTTCCGTTTATGCATGTAAAAAGTGGAGAGTCTGGAGAGAGAAAAAGGTTAAATGTTGACCCACTATATCCTTGTCGATTAAACCGCATACCTACTTTCAACAGGATATTCTAGTTAGTTTTATCTATGATAATGATAATAAGGAAATCTTAATTGATAAAACTTCATTCATCTACTCGTATGACCCTGTTATGGAAGCTACTAGAAAAGGAAAAAAAAAATTAGAGGATATTCTAGTTAGTTTTATCTATGATAATGATAATAAGGAAATCTTAATTGATAAAACTTCATTCATCTACTCGTATGACCCTGTTATGGAAGCTACTAGAAAAGGAAAAAAAGTTAGCCATTGGATAGAGCACAAAGTTACTGAATGGGAGCGGGTGCCGTTTGCATGCTTCAATGGTTCTTTATGAACTGAACTGAACTGAATGTAAATTTTTAATCGATAGACTGGTCGATATTTTTTTTTTTATAATAGTCAGCATTTTCTTTCTAAAAGTGTCTAGTTTTTTGAAAAATGCTCCTTTAAAAGATAGTCAACTTGCAGACAGTTTTTCTACAATACATAATATTATCTAGACTTTGCTGACGACACATTCTCGGGTTGTTATCCCATTAAAATGATGAAAAAATCATAAATAATCATAGTACCATATAAAGGACTTGCTCGTACGACAATTAGTTAACTCTTATTGCACTAAACAAAAGTTGCATTTACAAACGTTTACGGAGATAGACTGTGTCTAACTATAAAATTGCAAAAACCGGGTAAAGCCTAAAAGGCCAGCGTCACTTCCCAGAATATGGGAAATACACATTGTGATGTGATGCAAATTGGATAGTAAACATAGTAAATGCAACTATTTACGCTAATCATATGAGGAACGGTGACGTTAAACAAGCTTCAAGAGTTCAACAATATATTCAATTAAACATTCATTTGAAATTTGAAAAAATGTCTGTAGTTTGTTTTGGCCAAACATTTCATGCACACGTGCAAATAAAGTTTAGGCACGGCACAGTTTGCAAACCTCTATACCACAGGGAAAGGAATAAAAAGAAATAATCAAAATTCAGAGCGTACCAAAACAATCCAATTACATTCATCATCATCATCTGTTGTAAA
This sequence comes from Sinhomidia bicolor, assembly GCA_027743785.1. Taxonomy (NCBI): domain Eukaryota; kingdom Metazoa; phylum Arthropoda; class Collembola; order Entomobryomorpha; family Entomobryidae; genus Sinhomidia; species Sinhomidia bicolor. The sequence goes on from JAHZMT010000530.1 coordinate 22,453, forward strand.
AACGTGCGTACAGAAACGCATACAATTTTAGAAATAATTTTCCATTTGCATGAAATGTAACTTTTAGGTAGCTGATGCAGTGAGTGGTGTAGTTGATGATGTGTGAAAAATAAGCTTTTCTTGATGTTTTTATTGAGTCATTGTATTTTTATATAGTTTTGAGTCGATGATTTAAAAAAAGCAACGCAACCCATACAAAAATGTTAAGAAAGCTGCAATGCAATCCCTTCATTGGATCAAAATCAAAGTGGTGTGATGTTCATGTTCCTCTTCAAGATTCATTTATTTATGCAATGGCGTGTACGTACATTACGTACTACTGGCAACAGAAAATGATACACAAGTTGTGAAAATGCAGTTTATCTCTTTGTTCGTGTATGGATCGTTTATTCGTAGCTTCCATTTAGGCTGCCACATTGTTCCTTTGAATCGGTCGTTTAACTTCCAAATAGTGTAATTATTGTTGTAATGCCTACTGTTCACGCAGACATCAAGTGCTTGATCCACGCCACTTTTTCCTGCAATTTTGATGTTAAATAAAAGTTTTTGAAAGATGCGCAGTTGTATATTTCTATTCTCGTCGTATCATAAAGATGAATTTGGTGATTCATGTTCGAAGTTGTGACCAACAACAACCCACCAGCACTACTGCTTACTGGTGGTAAACTACCCAGTACAGATATTATCCGTTTACTCCATCATTGTGTGGTCACTTGCATTGTGCATGCTCTTCTAAAGATTGATCACACACTTGTGTACATGAGGAATGAGTATGCAATTCGGTATCATTTGCACGCATCCAACACCAGCCAGAACGGTCACTGTTGATGCCATGCAGTGATTGAACAAAGAATGCTTTGCTTACTTCTCTTTCGGGTACGTCATGGACAGCAAAAAAAGCCTTTTTGCCATGAAGCAAACTGACGATAACCTTCTCATGCTCTATTATAACACTTAAAATAAACTCATGTGCATACTAAATGTTCATGCTTTATATGCGTATTAACTAAAGTAGCTTTCAAATTAAAATAAATGGCAAACAGATATACATTTATGTTATATGTATAACAGTTACCAAGTTAAATAATCCACCTAAATATTCATAATCTTATAATTTCCAATGTTTTTACCAAATTAGGTAGGTATTTTCCTCGTCTATCAATTTTGACAGTTCGACTGCAAAGACAGCAGTTTTTTTGCATGGCATGGTCTGTCCAGCCATCAAGCATTCAGCGACAAGCCTCTCTGGAAAAGTAGAGTTGCTAGCTCCCAGCAAACTGGTGCTTTGTGGCTGATTCCCATGTGCTTCATCAACTGACAGATAAGCAAGGAGAACTGGTGTAACACCACCAACTCCGTAACATTACGTGCATTAAAAAGGCAATCACATATACCTCTCTACATAAACGTCGAGTTTTCATGAATGCATCATGCTAGATTATTTAGGTATATGTTGTGGCGTTTGCACATGTGCAAATATTTTCTGCAAGGGGAAATGTTTTCCCTAAAAGTAGCATATATCGTACGATATAAAGTGTTACTCAGACCGGTAGTAGCAAAGCAAATTCACTTTTACTACTATATATAGCAGTAGCATTCAGTCGCATGATAGCAAACATTTAAATAGCCTCTACCGGCCTTCCCTCAACTGTCATTTCAAAGCTGAGGCTGACAAGCCAACAACTAAAGAAAAGGAGACTTTGAGGAAAATTTTGGATTTTATTTGAAACAGCCATACTGGAGAAGTTACATTATCGCTCGATTTATAATTACGTTCAGACCCATAATATATAGTAACTTATTCGCGAAATATTATTATAGTTAATTTAACATAATTAATATATTTTCATATTTTACAAAGTTAAGCTATTTTTGGAGATTGCTCTATAGTTTGAATTGTGTAATTGAATTGTTGGTTTGAAACCGATCCGAATTTAAAGAAATCGTGAAAACTGTGAAAGTCAAACTGGAATAGAAACTATTTTGTGAATACGCTCGAGAGCAAGTAATTTATTTTGTGATTATTAACGAAACGTTCCTACAACAGACCTTTCAAGTAAGTACAATTAATCATAATTTACACAAAGCATAAATACCTATTGTTAATTTCAAAATTGTTGTTCTACTTCATTTGTGCGCGTATCAGCGCACACCGTTCATTGTCAACCTTACTCTAGTTAGTATTAGCTAATAAGCCTTTTAGTATTCCATAAACAATCAAATGACTGCATTTTTAAATTGTCTACAAAATGGAGTACTAATTTGGTAAACAAAGGTTTCATAATGAACATAATACCCAAGGTCTTGACCAAGTTGTGACCCTACATTATTTTACACCTTTCCGTGTGAAATTATGAGCGTGTTCACAGTTGACATGTCATATTAAATATATTTCTCATCATCAGTTCAAGTACCCTTTGGGCTTTCCTATTATATAACTAAAATTGTTTGAAAACAGAGTTTGTTAGGTTAATGCCATACAGCTTCCGATGTCGGCATGAAAATTTCAGTTTCAGCAACGCTACTCTTTTGTGCATACATTAAAAATACGCTCACGGCACGGTGATTACAGTGGTCACACCACCACCACTACCGCACCAAGTAAACAAAGACTTATTAGTCAGCCATGAACCAACTACAGATACATAAAGCTATAAACCAACGTGGTGTATGAGTTTGCATTACACGTATGTATAGCTTACTCATGACATGACATGGACATAATCATCTTAATAGCAATCATCATCACCATGTTCTCCGCCAATGATCATCAGATCACATGAAGTTAACTGACTGGTGTGGAGTGCGAGAAAAATAGTATGATCAGTCGCAGATCTCGTGTATCCTTGCGAATCCTTTCAATGTTAACATTTTTTAGGTTGAACATCCTACGTTTACTGGTAGTAAGTAGTATGAGTAAACATTTGCATTTACTAGTTTGAGTGGTACGATGGGTGATGACGGTTTAGTTAATTTTCTGCTAGTATGGCCTGATCCACTACCACCACACCACCTTCTTCTCTGCTGATCACTCAGCGGAGAAGGAGCTAGTCTCATCAACGTTAGCATCTCAATCATTATGATTACTATTACTACTACAATACAATGACTGAAGAACTATATGTTCATTTCAAACATGACGAGAGAGACCAAGCAGTGCAAGCCGAAAGTCATACATAATAACAATAATAATGAAAGAGAAAATTGCCTGTACCACACTCATCTTTTAGATCTTTTTGAACTTTTTAATTTTCCAAAAATTCAAAGATGTTCAGTTCAGATGCTTATACGTAACAACTTGAACTTGCTTTATTCTGAGTAAGTGCTTCATACAAAAGGTAGATAAAGTTTGGTCATTATTTGGCTGAGATAATGATCAGTTCAATATAAAATGTTGATGATAATAGTCTGACTTTCCGTCGAGTAAGAAAATGGAGCAAAACTCGCAGACCTTTTTTTTGCAAGGGGCATAATATACTTATTTTGCTGCAGTGTGAAGTGCATCATGAGAAATACAATCACAATCAAATATTAGACAGGAAATAAATATGCAAGTTTGTAGAAACAAAATAAAAATATATGCAAGCTACCTGCAACCAAGAAGTATTCAGGTATACAATAAGTGCATACGCAGACCTAGGCCAAGCAAAGCAACCCTTTCCTTTTGGTTGGTTGCTCATTATTGATGCTATTATGATGATGATGGATGGCTGATAGAGAGAGGTACCTAAATAATGCATGTGTACAAAAATGTAATAGATATTTAGACAAAGGAAAAGGAGAAAATTGCAATGAAACTTCTAACAACTGCTATTACACTGGCCATAGGTCCCTAGCCTAGAAAACTAGCTCGTGGATTTGTTTGCAGAAATGATCATACGATACATTCTCATCGTACGACGGACGATGTGGAGGAGAGTGCAATCGTGGCAACGCCAATAATAATATTAAAAAAGCAAGCGTCCGTTGTTGTTCGTTCCTCCTTTCCTCTTCTCATATACATACATCGTATCATGCTAGGTTTGAGGACATCATCTTCATCATCGTCGTTTACAACAGCAATACAATAATATGCAACAGTACTATGCTTTTTTAGTAGCCAGTATTCATTTCGTGTAGTAAAACCGTACATTGGAAATTGCGGTTTGAGGTGGCTTTTCAGACTATGTAGGCAGTCGGTCAGACCACCTTTTTTATTATTTTTTTTGGATACACGGATTAGGTTAGATTTTACAGAGAGACCGGTAGTTGAGTCAGTCGCAGTCAGGAGCTCACTGCGTGCAAAAAGGAAGAGCAGCAGAGTTTTTGTTGTGTGACCACGGCCAAAAGAGGAGAATGAAACTGACGTTTTGGGTTTTTATTGCAATAGTGATGAAGAAATGATGAGATGATGATTGGGAATTTTTTTACCCAAGAAGAGTGTTCCTTTACTACATGGTGGTGCGTAATATACAAAACATAATTAGCATAATTATTATGCTCTATGATAAAACCGTCTAGGGAATGGAAGGATTAATAAGAAAATTTTTATAGCCTTTCCCAGGTTCCGCGTACATGAAAGGGAAACAGTCTAATAAAATATAAAATAGATAAAAAATTTTAAAAAGCTGGTGTGCAATTTTTAAATAATTACAAAGCTAGTAACTTTTTAGCTAGATTGCCATAATGTATTCAACAGGTTTTCCATTTGTGCCGACTTGAAAATTGTGAGAAATTACTTTCTTAATGATGCTTAGATAAGTATTGAATATTCTCTAAAGTCATACAAATTACTATATTCAACAGCCTTGAAGAAGCTGATTATTATACAAATGTGGTCAAAAGTTGGTATTTCTTTTTGGTGGTGTGATTTATGATGATGATGCAACTCAAAATAAAATTTTGCTTTTCCCGATATATTTTCCAAGCAGTCCAGTTCTAGTTTTCCCTGTTCAATCTCCAGAAATAGATCACCTAAATTAGCCATTAAAAAGAAGAACAGTTGTGTCACCACAATGCGAAATTGCGATAATGTTGAAAAGCTTGAACAGTTGTGCGCTGATTAAGCACAATTTACTAGAGATCATCTTTCAAAGACTCATTTAAACTAAAACCAGCGTACATCTATGTATCATCGTACCTACGAGGTCATTAGTTTATTACATAAAAATAGATCTGGTGACTCTGCAAGCTCCTAAATATTGAGTGATGTCTTTACTATTAAAATGATATAAATGCTTTAGTACGCACAAAGCCCAACCTTGGCTTTGAACTTGAGGTTACGTAGAACTGGTTAAAAGCGTAAAATTCAAGGTTTTATTCATCCGAATCACCATATCATATTATAATATACATATATTTGAACATTGACTTTCCAACATGTAAACGGGAAAATGAAAGAAGACCGAAAGTAATTTTCTAATCACACATTTAGCGCGATTGCATCTGATTTAATTGCAGTAATCCATATTTACTGATAAGATAAAACATATACTTACATGATACATGGTACAAAGTACTCTGCTTAGGAAAGCTGACATGATATAAACTTCCTTCCGCATATCACTTTACTGTATGTATAGTATAGGCATTATACGTCAGCCTTTACTTTCCATTTCATTTATCATTTAAAATTGTCAAACAATGTGTTTATTGCTTTTAACACTCCAGCGTAAATTTGGTTCTCACGTATAGAATAAATTTTAAAATGCAAAGAATGAATAAAATGTGTGGAAATGTTAAAAACGCGGTCAATAAATGATGATTGCTAAAAAAAATTGCAACATGCTTAGCAAAACAAATAAATTTGCATATTGTAGCAGTTCTTTGGATTAGTTTTTTTTATTGTTTTTTATGATCCGCTATAATGAATGAATGAGGATTGAGTTTAGTTTGGATTTTGGATATACTTACATATTTCTTCGTCATTCCTGCGAAAATGCAGAATAGAACTTGTTTTCAACAGGACGGAATAATGGGCTAGATTTCATGATGAGGTTCGTTCCAAGTTGAGTTCATTATTCATTATCATTTTCAGTAGCACGGTATCTCCAGACAGACGAGCAAGTTGAAAAACGACTTCTTCTCAGATGCTCATTTTCTCAAGTGTATCACTGTGTCTACCAGTCAATGCCGGTATCAGCGTGGCAAGCTTGACAGTTGACAGTTTTTTTATCTCTAGATTTCTGGTGCAAATTTTGAGCAGAGGCTTTTCATATTAATCATCAATTAAAGCATATTTAGCTGAATAGTCTTTTTATTGGTTCAAAGTTCGAAAAATACAAAAGAGAAAATGAGAAGGTCATTTCTTGATACACACAGAGAAAAGAGGCAGGGAAAGAAAAGCATTCACTTTGAAGATGGTATTTATTGTAGAAGACAAAATCAATATAATTTCATGGTATTACGGGCATTGCAAATATTTAAAGGACTATGATTTTGACGTGTTTAAATTGCTTGTCTCTTTCAGAAATGCCTGCCAAGTTGACTGCTGTTGACCTTCCCCCACCACAAAGCGCTCTGCCACGTCCAACAGAAAACATGACTCCTACCAACCCGTCCATCACCGGTGTCCATCGAGGCTTTGACATGGAAGATATTGTTATTTCTGGCATTTCCTGCCGCTTACCAGAGTCTGAGAACATGGAAGAATTTGGACAAAACTTGTTCAATGGCGTGGACATGATTACTGATGACGGAAGACGATGGACGCCTGGTTTGTTTGGACTGCCAACACGATGTGGAAAGTTGAAGGAACTTGATAAATTTGATGCTACCTTTTTCGGCGTGCACGCTAAGCAAGCCAATTACATGGATCCACAGTTGAGAATTTTGCTTGAATTGACGTATGAAGCTATTGTTGATGCTGGTATGAATAAAATGTTACACATGATTTCTTGGATAATTTTTAATGACTGTTTGCATGATTAGTAATTATTAACGCATACATCTTTTAATAGGACTTAACCCCACCACTATTCGATTTCAGG